>OY365806.1:20663234-20903234 GCA_959347315.1 Bimastos eiseni | reverse complement strand
ATACATACATACATACATAGATGTATGCATGCATAGAAAGAGTCAACTGCAGACATAAACGTCCACTATTTTCATTAGAATTTACTCCTATCTCAAACCTTCGATACATTTAAAGATACAGATTAAGATTTTGGCTTTTTCTCACACTGACAAATCGCAGTATATGCCGGATCATCATTCGTGAGCTGTTCTCATGGAATGGATCATGTCATCACTCGTTCATAATAATTATGTCTGTAGATTACTGACATAGTACGAATGATGACCAATTATTACAGGAATCTAATTTAACAGTCAGCAGCCACGCAGGGCCCCCCAGATCGCTATGCATCTAATTTAGCTAACTCCACTGCCTAGCGAAATAAAGGATAGGCAACCGTAAGGAGAATACGGATAACGAACTCGGAACTTCAGCTCCGCGCCTCAGTGAATCGTAGCCGTATATATATAAATATATATATATACGGCTACGATTCACTGAGGCGGTGCTGTCTATATATATATATATAAATACCAGCGATTCCCAACCTGTTGCCCGCGTGCCAAAAGTGGCCCGCCAGGTCTCAAAAAGTGGCCCTCGACCTATCAAAGATATGAAAAGATATTCCTGCAAAAAATGAATATTTGACAGAATAATTATTTTCTATAGATTATTATGTTTTGTTGACGTTTCTAAGTAACATCAAATATATTTATCCATGTGTAATTTGATTCTATTCTAAACTAAAGATCTTTTAAAATTTAGTATAATTATTCTTGACCTTGTGGCCCATCATGCCCTCCAACTAAATAAAAGTGGCCTTAAGTCGAAAAGGTTGGGAATCAGCCCGAACCACTGATATAATTTATACTCTACTCCCACCCACGTGCACCCCGTAAACAAAGTCAACTACTTCGTTCGAGTGGTACTAGCTGACAACTGCTGTGAAGCTGCTTTGCACCAATGAAGAGAGTCAGAGACCGCTGCCATCTGTGATATTGAACGACTGAGACATTAGACTGTTCTGTGTCAAGACAATTGTCACTCAGATGCCAGCAGCCTGCCTGCCTGTCTTCCTCCCTCCTTCGAGGGCTCATCCATCTGAATTTACAGCTGCTGAAACAGAACAACTTCTTCGTCGGCTGTAATCACTATTTGAAGTGGAAAGGACCTGTAAATAAAGAGATGAATGAACGGAAATCACTTCCATTGCTACGCAGAAGGAGGAGCTTTGTCTCCGTAGGCCTACATCTGCATTACAGTATTGGAGTTTGTGATTAATCGTTTCATGTGTATCAGCACACATCGTTAATTGAATGAAAGCGAAGCCGCATCGATGAGACAAAAAGAAATGTAGTACAGTAGACAGACTGACAGACAGATTAACAGACAGACATACAAACATACAGACAAACATACAGACAAGCACAGCGCGTGGGAGAGAGGCAGATAACCATCACTATATGCTTATATAGAGAGCTGCTAAAAACGGCATTAATAGCAGCCGCAGCAGCTGGACATCTTTCTTGATGCGCCTCTCTGTCAAGCTGCGTCGTCTTCTGATGGAGGTGTATCGCAAGAGCAGAGAACGGACAGCCGTCGTCTTGGCAGAGAAGAGATAGAGGGAATTGGGGAGGAGGAGCGGGGCGGGGCGGTCGAGGTGAAGCTGCGAAATTGAGCAAATCGTCTAAATCCTTGGATGCTGGTGATTGCCGTTGCCTAGGCAACTGGAGACATGAAGTGGCTGCGATGGAGGAGACAAGTGGCAAGTGGTTATCTGCCGGTGGTTCTGGCACCGGTCGACGCTCTGCTCCTATCATCTCGTGTGTTGCTGATGAAGATCTACCGCAACCATCCACGGCCTTCTGATGCTTCTGCCAGGAAAATTGCTCTATGTAATTAAATATACCTACAGGCAAACAGATGGACGCACTAACAGACAAGCAGACGTACCCACGCGCATGCATGGACGCACCAACAGACAGACGCACCGACGGTCAGATACACTAACGGATGGACGCACTCATGAACCGATACAAAGCCACCCATGGATGGACGCACCGACAGAGAGAGAGAGAGAGAGAGAGAGAGAGAGATAGAGAGACAGACAGACAGACAGACAGAGACAGAGACAGAGAGAGAGGCAGAGACAGTGCACTGATGGACGGTCGGATGATGGCAAAAGTTAGCTAGCCATCGTTGGTTTACACCTGTATTATAGAGAAGCATCATCCTGGTAATTACTAATTATTACTAATACTCTTAATGAACACATAGTCACTGGATAATTATAAACAATGTGCACCAAGCGAACGCTTGACCGCATTACATTGTTCAAAAATAATTAAGCTATGTTTCTTTGCCAAAGTTTCTTAGTCACAATTAATAGGCCGAGGCCTACTACATGTAGGACCTGCTGATATAAGTTCGTTGAGAGCATTGCTGATTTTGAGCGGCACTATGCAAATGTTTGATTACATTACACAGTATGTACTACGTTACATTGAATTGCAAAATGTTGGAATTGTAAAGGAAATGTATGAAGAATTGTAATCGAGAAAGAGCCACACACTAGCGATGAACAGCAATCGTGTCAAAAAGTTGCATCATCAGCGGTGCATTAATGACGGCAGCAGCAGCAGCAGCAAAAACAGCAGCAGCAACAAAAGTAGCAGCAGGAACAAGAAATGCGATTCCTTGCTAATAATTCAGCAGTAGTGTGTGGCGTAAGACTTCGAACGACATAATCCATCATCACGAAATCAGGGCAGATAGTAAGTGGACCCTGATCGATGTCTCCTCAGAAGTGACAAAGTCAGACCCGCAATATACTTTCGTGTCAGGTGACGACCGTTTGACGTCATGGCAACGATAAACCTGTTCTATTTTGAGTAGAGCTTCGTTAAAAATAAGCACAGTCGCCCGATGAACTAATGAAGAAAGATTGGCTGGATGAGTCTTCAAGCGCTGTGTCGTTCAGATGCCACTGAGAGTCGACTGCAGCTGCTCAGTCAAGTAGACAGTATATACGTAGGCATATATAGGGCCCTGCTGCTTACTCTGATCCCGTTTTATGCTTATTTATTTTCCTTTCCTCCTTGCATATATGTGGCTTTTTGTTAGCTGCTCTTTTCGTGAACGCGTGATGCCACGTGATATAATATACTCCTGTTCTCATGCACATCAACTTGGAATAAACGAGTCGTGAATTACTATCGTTTGCTATAGAAATATACCTGTCTCATCAATCCATCGGTTTCATATTCTTTTAAAATTCCTGGCAGTGTTTTATTTAATGCGCCAATTTCGTGCTCAAAGTCATGTTATTTCGAACAGCCATAAAAGTGTGCGCGTGTATCTGGGTCAAAATCCGGAGTCCGTTCAATAATTGTGTCATATTGTCAATAATATGACCATGCCAAATCTTTTCAGTTTCCTCTCAATTTTGTGGCCATCCCCTCCTCTGTCTGTCTGTTTGTTTGTCTGTTTGTCTGTCAGACTGTCTCGATCTCTCCCTCTCTCTTTGTACGCAGTCTCTCTGTGTCGATTTTTCTTCTTGTCTCTGCTCCATGAAAATTCTTCCGGTTCCGATTTTGTCATGCATGCATAAGCACACGTATGCATACACACATGTCTAATGGTATGTATGTATGTATGTATGTATGTATGTATGTATGTATATATGTCACTGTCGCATTCTCTTGGCCTTTGATGCATTGGATTTAGTGTAACTTAAAGTTAATGCAATTACTGCTATTTAATATTAAAGACCGATGTACAGCATGTCCCACAATGTAAGTGGATATATATATACATGTATATGCAACGCTCAGATTTCTATGAAACAAGTGTGCAATTTCTCGCCATACACCATTCGACCGGAACGGATATCACTGCAGGCGATAGGCCTACATGTCTCTGCACCGTTGACACAATAAGACGAACCCAAGACGAACAGTCAACATCGGATGAAGTAATGATAATGAAGGAGCAGTAAATTGCATTGGGTCTTCGTTGGTGTAGGCCTACCATTAGCTGTGTTCATCGAATCTTATTCTGGTCCAGTTTCTAAGGCAGATCGATCAACGTAGGTCGTAGGCCTACAATGGTTCTATCGCCCTCTTAATCAACGGCCTCTGGAGGCGATAGGAATAAGATCCAGCAGCAGCTGCTGTAAGTGATGGCCAATATTACCCAATTAGAAAGAACCTCATTATAGCTGTTTACAAGCTGTCAAGTCCTAATCAAAGCGTCTCTCTCTCTGTCTTTGTCTTTCTGATTATGTCTTTGTCTCTTCGGTTCCACTGTGACGTCTGTGACTGACGTCTGCTCGCCTAGTCCTGTGTCTTGCTATGATATATGCCAAGTCTACAAATCGTTTCTATCGTCTAGCTATCTATCATTAACTGTTTTGCTCAATTAGTCTCTCTACCTTTCTTTGCTGTATTTTCGAACGAAAATGTCTGTCTGTCTGTCTGTCTCTCTGTCTCTATATCTGCCTCTCTGTCTTTCTCTCTGTCTTTCTCTCTGTCTTTCTCTCTGTCTGTCTCTTTGTCTGCGTTGATGCTCTTTTGTCTTAGTTCTCCGAAGCTTGTGCTATTGATCCGCGTCTCTCTATCGCGTGCTGTATGTCTATATAAAAAATGTAATACATATCTTCTTGTGAATTTATGTATGTTTCGAAGTTACGGTCTTCAATATATCGACCGTACAGTAGGACTTCAATTGTCAGCATTTTTTGGCCTTACACAATTCGTTTCGCTTTTTCCAAGGCCATGATAGCAGTCCTACTATTCGTTCTCTGAATACAGTTGATACACTCTTCTGCACACTGGCAATTACAGGAAATTATAGACTACACGAACCAACCTGTTTGCTTGAACAGAGATTCCGCCGCCAAGCCTTAGCAATGCAGCCGATCTCGTACTTGGCTATTATGGTATACATGCAAATATGTGAGTGTTTGTTTAGGCTGAAACCCTCTGAACTCGGCAGCTGCACTTATTCCTGATGCAAACGCTCCTATGTGATTGATTTTAAGTGGCATCGGCATTCACGCTTGCGCTGCTACCTTGTTTGATTTCACCAGAGAGCTCGTCTTCCCGTATCCAGCCAGCCAGGTCGTCGATCCTTGCGTGCCGCAGCCTGTGGGGACCTGTTGGTCCCGCGCTCCCGTACATCGATGCGGACAAACTGTGCCTTCTCATGCATTGGACCATCATTTTGGAACGCTCTTCCGTTACAACTTCGCAACATTGCACTGCCTGCAGCCAACTTTTCTAAATGACTGAAATCGCATATGTTTAGATCTGTTGGGTAGCTACGTTTACTGCCTTCGAGAGGTTCTTATAAGGCGCTATATAAATAGCCTAATACATGCATACAAGTGGGGTAGCGCGTATTGACAAATGTGCACGGCGATGCAAAAGGGGCAATTACGGTTGTCGTAGGTCCATGGGCACTAAAGTTTCATTTCTAGCGTACAGTGTATATGCCCTAAGCCCAAGCGTGGGCCCAGGCTACTAGGCTGTGCTTGCTATATGTCACTCATACTAATTATTTTGTCAGGCTCAAATTTGCTAAACAGACAGCATTGCAACATCTTTTAATTAAAAAAAACCCCATGAAATATTATTTTTTATTTTTTAGAGTCCAATGCAATAGCTATGTTTACGCTAATAGAGTTTCAATTAAAAGATTTTAAAATGTTGTCTGTATTAATGATAGCCTTAATAGGCCTACTGCTTGTGACTTACAATCGAAAGACTATTCTATAAATTATTGGTTAGCCTAATAAGTGAAGGATTTTATCTTTATGATACTATACGAGGGTCTTTGAACGTCTTTCGGAAGTCTTTCCTGCTGCTCCACTCAACCATGTATAAATTGCAACAGTAAAATGTTAACTTTTTGAGCAATTGTATAGACCTACCAACGCAGTTTGTCAGTGAGTGAGTCCTGAAAAAATTATGTTAGCAGCAAAGAAGAAATGCAAAATCATCAATTATGATATTGCATCTTTCTGCACTTTTGTTGTGCAAATTTGAGAATTGTTTCAGTAGGCCTACAGTTTATTTTCTCAATACTTCACTTTCGACGGAATGTAATGCAGGTGCATGCCATTCCATGTCTACATTTAGAAAGCTAGCTGTTCACCAACTTGTCAGCAATAGTTTTGTCACCGATATTACTAGAAACGCTAAGATAACTACGATGAGCGTCGGTATCTAGCATTGTTAACGTGCATGAGTGTAGTTAAGCAGAATGCAGGAAAGATGGAATGTGCCAAGGTATAAAATATCGTTTATGAGCATATACAGAGGCAAACACGAAACCTGGTTATACACAGCAGCTGCCTTAATCTGGTAAGATCTGACGAAGCCCAAGAAACAGCGATGGATGGCTGCACACACGGAACAGCGACGAGAGAGGAAGCGAGAATGTGCAGCCGGACAAACATTGACATGCACACAATGGGTTAATCTATCGTCAGTGTAGGCCTACGGTTTGCATCGGTCGGTATAGAAGACTGACACACAGACAGACAGACAAACAGACTTACATACGGACGGACAGCTGGAAGGACAATCATGTGGAGAGATGGTCAACGTAAAGAGAAACAGCGGCCGCAAGAGTGGAGTTGCATGGTTGTCAAGTGAAGCAGTGATTAGGCTCCATACATGTATATATATAGGGCCCATGGGCTGCAGTGCCTCATGGATCCCACAGATGTTGCGAATCCCTGCACATCCACATCAGACGTCTCTCGTATCGATGCAAAGACCGCACTGTTAGCAAAGTATACATGAGTGACGTCAATAAGAACATGTGCACAGCGTTTCCACATCTTCCTTCTCCTCGTCTTCATCCGCCTGCTCCTATTCCTCCACTTGCGTATTCCCTCCACTCTGCACCTCATACCTCCCTCTTTCTTCTTTCTTCTCCAGCCAAGGGCGGTGACAGAAATTCTGGGACCCTCGGCAGAGCAGTCGCGGTCTCTAAACTATCTCTAAAAACCTTTTCTGGATTTAAATAGCCCATGATACTCTCGTAAGTTATTGCGGGCACTGCCAGTAACGTTCAGTGTGTGCTGAGCGCGCGGGTTCGAGCCTCGTCCGGGGCTTCAGTCACTGTGTAGGGTCCCTACACAAGTCCTGAGCAAGTCCTTCGAGCACCATTGCTATGCAGTACAACTGCAATTGCGCCGTCGAGGTGTGTGTGTGTGTGTGTGTGTGTGTGTGTGTGTGTGTGTGTGTGCACTTCTGAGCAAAAGATGTTCGAAGAAGGGCGGTATCAAATTTCGGTAATAAAAATAAATAAATATCATCATCATCATTCTTCCTCTTCTACTTGTTCTTCTTTTCTTCTTCTTCTTATAATTATTATTATTATTATTATTATTATTATTATGCTAAGCAATCGCTTGGAGTTTCAAATTATTATTATTATTATTATTATTATGTTATCGCCCATGATGAGCTAAGTGAGTGTTGGCAATGTCCCGAAGAGGCAGACTGCGTTCCCACGCTGAAGGACAACTGAGATACGTTGGAACAGAAATGACGTCTCCATTGGATCGTGGGTTGCAGCACTCGTTCGACTACCCAACTCTGAGATGAACTGCAGTCCTTCACTGCTCCAAGCGCCGCCGGATTCCAAGGAGAGGGCTACGAAGTCGTGGGTGTTGGTTATGATGGAATACTTGGCCCTCTTCGTCTTAGCTGCGCGTTCGGCTGCTTCGCCAGCTCTGATAGATGTGTCGACAAGATGTGACTTGGCGTAGGTGTCGGGCACTGTCACATCCCATACCAGATATCGACCACGTGTCCAAGGAATGAGCGTGACGCCGTCCGGTCGCTTTCCATCTTCTCTTAGCAAGCCGAGAGGTTCCTTTTGCGCTGGAATCTTCGCCCTGCCAAGAGCTCTCCAGATGACATCGTTCAACATGCTGTGTCGTTGATGTTTTCCGCTGCCTCTTCTACAAATTAGTCCATGGAGCCCTTTTGCGTCGACGCTCTCTTGACATTGGTGACACAAATGTGGCTCGCAGAGCGTCGTTCCTAGCCTCAACCCGGCTGCCAGTCGTACATCCTCGTTTGAGAGGCGCAGGCCTAGGGCAGTCACAGGGGGCGCTAGCATCCAGTCTCCAGAATGAGGTGCTCGTGAGGCCAGCAGGCGAGCACGGTCACATGGATTGTTATTTGAATCCAGCAGACCTTTCCATGCCTTGTCTGTGAATCGGAGGTCCCATTCTTTATTATTATTATTATTTTTATTATTATTATTATTATTATTATTATTATTATTATTATTATTATTATTATTAGTTGATAATATTAGCATCATCATCATCATTATCATTTTATCATTGCTATTATTAATTTTTTAAAGCAATATTAAAGATATTGAATAAAGATATTGATAGGTTTGATCATCGTAAGCCTACACTGAGTTATTCATCACGAATTAACGAATACAAATCTTTAATTGCCCAACACATCGAATAATAAGTTCGAATCAGTCCGCTATTTGACAAATATCATAATTCGTAAAATAGGCAGTCTAAGGGAAACAGCTTGCCATTATTTATAATAAGTCGATGGCTGACATAGAGACGGCGTGCATAACATGTACCGGTGCGAAAACTCGTTGAACTCAGAGTGCGTCACTTGAAGCCTTGAAGAATGAAGAAGTCGTCGAGTTCATCCAAGCCACCGACTGTCCGTATAGGCTGCTTAGGCAATTTGAACATCACATTTACTTTCATATATATGTCTTATATAAAGCATCGGACATTTATGTAGAGCCACTTTGGGAGACTTAAAGCCATCTGCAGCATGCCATCAACGTAGATGAATGTCACAGGTTGACAGCTGGATCGAAGAGAAAAATCTCGAAGTACTTGACGACGATGACAGACTGAATAATGAGATCCTCAACAACAGCTGCAACAAACTATTGTCGAGCGCCTGTGATCCTGGGTATAAACCATAAATCTAGAAGCTAGCGACGGGGTGAACCCAGCATGCAGTGATGTCTTATGCGAATCCGGCCAAGAACTCGAGTAGAATTAAGTGACAAGGGTTTCGGTTCAATAGGTTGAGTGCCGCTTGGTAAAACTAGATTGGTTTGGAGTTAGGAGTGAGTTGGAAGTCATGTGCAGTAATCATTGATCGGTTAGTTTAGGCATGAATGACAGGTTGGAGATAGGTCGATAGTCGCAAAAGATTTCTTTATCGAGCGATGGTTTCTTTGAGGAGTGAAGTGACTGAAGAACGTTCGAAGACTAGTGAGACCTAACAAGTATTTTGTTAATGACGGGAACAAGGATTGATGCGCACTGCGCAGTCTCTCAGTAAGGGGAGTGTTCATTGTAGGTATACATTGGGGGTGTTGATTGTAGGTATCCCTACATATGGTCGAGTTCACACAGATTGTTAGAATGGGATTGTAAGTTAACATATTGGATTTGGATGATTCAATCTCTGATGTTGGTTAGAAGGCGGATAATGAAGACAGAGGCGAAATGGCGGATAGAGAGGAGAGGCTTGAGTAGATAAGGCCAGTGACAAAGATATATAGTAATTATGTAATGTATCTTCGTTTATAGGAAAGAAATATCGCTGTCAAAACGCAGCGACGTTACAAATTCATATTACAGAGGAATCAAACAGTCACTGATTCATTGAGTTTATTAGGCCTAACTTCGTAAGAGGTTCAGTGTGTTGGAACCTTGGACGCTTAGGGAACATGAGTGTCTAATAGATGTGTTTGTACAGTAATCTGGGTATAAAGTTCTCTTTGTCCCTAACAGGGAGATCAAATGGGTGGGGTCTTTCTCGCAGGTTGTATTTTGTTTGCGGTCTCTCATGGTACAGCGGGTGCAGAACGTGTCTTCGACCGGGTGATGGCCCTGAAGAGGATATCGTCGGCCTGTTCAGCCCTCATTTCTATTGACTTCCGTCGGCAGGAATCCGGCTCGTTTCATTCGCGAGTTGAGGCGCTCCATGCGGGTGCAGTCCCCGCTATTCATATACCCCCCTTAGCAGGCTGGGGATGCATGCAGCAGAGGCGCTATAATTGTTGTTGCTCTTGTAACTTCCGGAAGAGCCTTCTCTGGCATTCCAAAGAGAGTCTTTAAAGCATATATGGATGATGACCATGAACGTACGTAGCATATCATTAACGTGTTCTGATACGATCAGCTTCTCTCCGACTGTGACACCGAGTATCTTGAGTTTGGTGACTCTCTTCATTCCGGTGATAGATGGTTGTGAGGCCAATGAAGGCATTAAATGGCTCACGACAACCATCTCGTGTCTTTTTCGCGTTTATTTTAATTGGGAGGAGCGTGGTGAATTATATGAAGAAACAGATACAAGACTTTAGTATGAAGGTTAGGAGGATAGAGGGCGACAAACATTGAAGATGACTATAGTAGCTCTATTGCGTAAAGTTAGTCTTAGAGTGGTCGAAGCTTATTCAAAGTAAAGGAAACAATGGCCAGATGAGTTCCGAACGATTGCAATTGCACATATTTACAATTACTAGTCAGCCGTAAATAAAATCTCACAATGAACGATGCGGCGTTTTATTTATCTGATTGACGAGATTTGTCACGCTCTACAATGTATGCGTGCAGCCTACAGTCTCTGATCACTCGATTCCTGTCAATAGAGGATAGTTGCGTGTTCTTCTCTAAGCTGCAGATCTAAAGGCGTCTTTTAGATTCTTTACACATTGGATTTGATTGAAAAACATCGGCTCTCATGGTTTCATCGTTTCTTCTGAACCTTCTTCCGACACCGCAGTCTATAAAAACGCTCGGGAGGAAACCTTAATCATTGCCTCATCCTAGTGACCGACCGACAAATCAAACGACGGATTGACAAATCGATTAGCTGATTGATGAACTGACCCATTGTCTGATTAATTAACCGACCCGCTGACTGACTGATTGACCGACTGATTTTATTGCCTATACATAGCTGGTTGACTGATAACTGAATGAATGACTGACTGACTGATTGAATGATTGGATGCGATTTGGTTGAATTTACCGACAATGGCGATCATTTTGCTGAAGGATAAATATGTCTGATGCAGAGTGTTTCAAAATTCGTGCTAAACCGAGGCAAACGAGACAAAGACGACAATGAGGCAGGAAGTGGTCCGGCTTCGGAGGCAGTTAATGGTTAAAGATAGAGAAGCAAATGCCTCCACCTCCTCCTCCTCCTCTTCGACCTCCTCCTCCTTCTCCACCTCCTTCTCCACCTCTTCTTCCTCTTCCGTCAGCACCACGTCTTCAGATGAACAGCGACTGCCTGGTCTGTCAACGACGACGACGACTGCGACGTCCTTCGTCTCCGCTCCAACGACGACGACGTTCGAAGGCAAAGGAGGTAACAACGGTAGACATCGTCTACTCACGCATTCCTAGAACAAACATGGAGTGAAACGAAATAGAGCGATTGAGTGATTGAGTGAGTGATCGACTCATTGATTGTATGATCTAGTGATTGGGTAGACGAGTGATTTAGTGACTGACTGATCGATCGAGTGAATGATTGAGCTACATGTATCCTTCATAACGCACTACGTTGACTCATTAAAACAACCGTTTCTTGAAAATCCGGACAAACAAACATACATGATGCATGTATGATGCAACGAGAATCTATCCAACCAACCGGTCTTATCAACATATTTCGCAAGAAACTTCGACTTTTGAGTGACAGCTGATATATGCGTCGTATCGATCAAAGCCGCCTTATACTGTTCGTCACACATCATTAATTCGCGACTGAATTACGAACACTTTGTCTTAGTTTTTCATTTTCATTTTCTGCAGCACTGTAAAAGAATGGCTTTGCAGAACCTTGGTGCCAAGAAAATCATGTCGGTTCAACAGTAGACTTCCAATAATTCTGGAAAGCATTGGTGCTGAATTAGCGAGTTGGCCGATCTGTCATGAAGCTATTTGAAACGATATGACAGGATGCACGATGTAAATTATTATCTTTTCTCCAGCCGCTCTTCCTGAACATTTTCTATCGCTGTGTTGGACTTATATGCCGCACTATATGCTCCATAGTAACGAACTGAAGATGATTCCAGAAGTGAATCCATTTAGAAATACGTCCTATAGTTGTGCCTTATAATTATGGTGAAGAAAGAGATGACAGCGGGGGCAGTGGGGGTAGCAAGTAGGCCTTGGGCAGTTGCAATGTCTATCAACTCTGTTCTCTCTGTTCTCTCTTTCAACCCATTTGTCACTCTCAGAACATGTCGTGACTTCATTGTTCCGTACATTTTCTCCGCCTCTTGTATCTGCCTTGCTTCATGTCACTCTCTCTGTCACTCGGAATGTCCTCACTTCTCCCTTAGAAATGTTCTTATCCGTAGTAGTGCACTTCCTTGTAATTGAGACAAGTCACTTGCTGCAGTAGGAACCGTCGCACAGCTCTAGCAGGATCTGACGATCAATGCTATCATCGTACACAGCCCACAATAATAAAAGTTGATTAGCAGAATGCAGACAAAAGATGCGAATCTCATCAGAACCGTGCAGAGTCATCTATTGACATTTCCTCGTTCACCGTCCATCTGGATTTTTCCATCTCTTTCATCTCCTGTGTCGCCGCTTGTCTTCATAGAGGCTTATCTGTCGCTGCAGCTAATTCGTGTGGAATACACTAATTGCATTTATCGTCACATCATGACCTATCTTTATAGTCTCCTTCTGACACACACAGAAACCACGAACCGAGACACAGACAGAGAGAAACTTAAAAAAGACAAACACACACACACACACACACACACATATATATATATATATACACTCTCTCTCACACACACACACATATGCATATTTCATGCTTTATTGAATACGAGACGAAAATCGCATTATAAGGACAGATCTTGCTTCTGCATTCGTCTATCCCACTAAGTGAGATATAATGATGTTATATCTTTTTGCTGTGCACTTTCTCTCTCTCTCTCTCTCTCTCTCTCTCTCTATATATATATATATATATATATATATATCTATCTGTCTGTCTGTCTGTCTGTCTCTCTCTATATATATATATATATATATCTCTATCTGTCTGTCTGTCTGTCTGTCTGTCTGTCTGTCTGTCTCTCTCTCTCTCTCTGTATCTATTCTCTGACCTCTCTGTTCTTTCTTTCAATCCCGTTGTCACTATCAACGGATATGTCTTTGTTGCTCCGTATTCCCTCCTCCTCCTCCTCCTCTTTGTATCTGCCTCACTTTGCGTCACTCTCTCAGTCACTCGGACGGTCTTCGATCTTTTCTGCAATTCTAGGCCTATGTCTCTAAAATCTCATCAGCTTCTTCTAGTAACAAATTTCACTTTCATGTCCACCTGCCTCTCATTCAGTTACTCAACCATTTAGTCACTCAGACGTATAGTCGCCCAGGCATACAATCACTCAGTCACTCACGCAACAATAACACCAGTAGTAGCAACAACATCAGCAACGACAGCAGTAGCAGCAGCAGCAATAGCAACCGAAGCGGCGGTGGCAGCAGCGGAGACAGAAGGAGGAACTCACCAATATGACTGGTCCGATTGCCATCAAGCCTTATGACCAGCGCTTCATGACGACTGAAAACTCAGCTGAATTAATGAGAGCCCTCTGAAAAGTTTGTTTCTGTGGAGTGCATTCAGCATTCAATCGAATCCTATTGGTCCCGCAGATTCAAAAATGGCTCTTAATCGTGCTCCTATAATTACAGGGCACAGGCATAGGGCTTTTATGTAGTGTGGAGAAACTGGAGGAGTCGTTTCAGAGCTGATGTTTAGCTGAGATTGTTAATGATTGACTGACTCATGCATGGTATTCCCGAATTGTTGACTATTAGTAATTGGTAGATGCTTAGGCCTACAGTACTGATAATAGGTTCACTACTTTTAGGCCGAGTCGTATGGTTATTGACTACTGCTGTTTTCTATTTCTGGTTGAAATAGTTCCAACATGGTCGATTGTCTTCATATGCTTCATTGTTCTGTCGGTACTTCTCTTCTGCGTTGGCGCCATCTGCAGGAGATTCTTCGGAAAGAAACGACTGAAAGGCAAGGATGGCAAGAAGGGAATGAAAGGAGGAGGTATCGATCTCAAGACCGTTCAATTACTTGGCACAGCAGCTTGCAAGGAACAGGTCAGTCAGTCAGTGAGTCAGTCAGTGAGTCAGTCAGTGAGTCAGTCAGTCAGTGAGTCAGTCAGTCAGTCAGTTAGTCAGTCAGTCAGTCAGTCAGTCAGTCAGTCAGTCAGTCAGTCAGTCAGTCAGTCAGTCATTGACTGTCAGTCAGCCAGTCAGTCAGTCAGTCAGTCAGTCAGTCAGTAAGTAAGTAAGTAAGTCAGTCAGTCAGTCAGTAAGTAAGTAAGTAAGTCAATCAGTCAGTCAGTCAGTCGATAATAATAATACAATTATTATTAGGGCCTGTTATTATTGGTATTAATGATAATATTATTATTTCTAATAATAATATTATTATCACAATGATATTAATAATAAAATAATAATAATAACCATAATAATGTCTGTCTGTCAGTCTTCTGTTTGATGTTCGTGTGTGTCCGTCTGCCAAGGGAGATGACACGGGCTTCTTTCGTCTGTTCATCTCTATAAGTTTTCTTGACGTATTCCTTCTCAATATTTATGTACGTGTACCGTTGGTACTTCGAGAACGGCAGGTGTGTCGTTATTCACGTTCTTTGCCAGAGTACCGACTATAAATCTGAGAAACGTGTCTCGATCGACGACTATACGTGATCTCATGTTTCCTTCTATTCTCGCTCTTCTCTCCGTTGTTCTCTCTCTTTCTCTTTCTGTCTCTGTCTCTCTCCCTTGCCTTCTCTCTCACACCCTTTCCGTCTCTCTCTGTTGCTCACTGGCTGTCTTTTGTCTCTGTCTGTCTGTCTGTCCCGTCTCTGTCTCTCTCTCCTGCATAACTCAACAGCCACACTGTGGCCAAGAAAGACATTTAACGTCACCAAGCGAAAATTTAATTCTGATGGGAGAAGATGCCGATGCTAGTTAAGCAAGGGTTGGACTACATCTGTAATTGGTCTGCCCATCTGATAGACAATCGATTTTGTTTGGTTAAGCGCCTGTGAATAAGCTGGTTCCTGCGACTTCGCTTTTGTGGGCGTTGTAGAAATTTCAAGTTAACGATTACGATTTGGCTGAACATTGTGTTATCGAAAATTCCAAATAATTTTACATTTTAAGTTAGATCTACGCTTATTATGATTCCAGATGCAGCCTGATATGGAGGAATTGGAGTCCAACATGGAGGATAACGAGGACAATGAACATTCCAGGCAGGAAGAAAAATTCGGAAAGCTGCAGTTCTCTCTTGACTATGATTTCCAGAAGGGAGAGGTATGGATTAAACCTACACAAATCCACAGTAGGTATATACATCGTATATATACGTTATACGCGTATAACAAGCCCATTCATTCTCGAGCAAAAAACCTCAATTCCACTTTCACGTTGTTTTAAAAACAGATATTTAGCTATTGACTGGGCTACGAAAGTCACAATCAGGGCAAGTAACATAAAGAGATCAGAGAAGATATATTTTAAAGTTACAATTGACTGGTGGAAAGAAAGCAAACCACGACAATATAAACATGCATTGTAAGACTGAAGATGATGCGAGCAGCGACATATAGGAATTGGTCAAAAATGAAGATCCGTGATTTGATTCGAATGATTTGATTTTCGGCCGTTACATGTCTAATGCTGTTTGTAAAGCTATCCGTCGGAGTCATACAAGCGTCGGATCTGCCTGCCTTGGACATGTGCGGAACATCGGATCCATACGTCAAGGTCTACATTCTGCCCGACAAGAAAAAGAAGTTCGAGACGAAGGTCCATCGCAAGACTCTTAATCCAGTCTTCAATGAAACTTTCATATTCAAGGTCAATAACCACAGTTGTTGTAGATTCGCCATTCAGTTTCAACAACTGACTAGCATCACGTATATGTGTAATGTTTTGATTATATTTAGTAAACACTGTCAATAGACCTAAAGGACAAAACATACCCCAATGCGTGTATATTTTCTGTCTTTTGCAAAATATATCGCCGAATCTTATATTTATTTATTAAAAGCACTTATAGCACTAGCTAGTTCAGTAAAGCAGATAGCGTCCAAAACGGACACATGAACAGGTATATATATATATTGCTGCTCTTGCTTCATGTTGCATTATTGGTTGTGCTCCATCTTACTTGCGTGATCTCTGCTGCCCAGTGTCTGACGCTGCATCGCGTCGGGTGCTTCGCTCTGCGACGAGGGGTGAGCTTCTAGTTCCACGTGATCGATTGGCTATTAGGCAGTGCCGTGCTTTCGCGGTTGTGGGCCCTTCATTATAGAATGAACTCCCATTTCAGCTCCACTCATCGCTCGTGGCCCAACCGTCAAGTTTCTACAAGTCCCTCAAGACTTTTTTCTTTAGTCGTAGCTGGGCTGGAAGCGCTCCTGAGTAGGTTTCTTGGGGTTCTATATAAATGCTCAGAATGAATGAATGAATATATTGGGTGAAAATAGTGAGTTTTGACTAGTGAGTTAGATATGCTGGTGAAAAATTGACAAATCAGGTTTCTTTGATGGACGATATCAAATGAATACGAGGAGAAGAGCAACTGAAAGCAAGCGATCGTGCAATTGTCCTGCTGAACCCTAGGTTCGATAGCAACAAACATAACTAATTAATCACTTACTTATTTACTTTATATCATTCAGCGTCAATGCTCAAATGCTCAATACGAAAAACAGAGAATATTTGACGAACGTCCACACACAAGTGATTTAACACCATTTCAACTCAACTGTCGGCCTAAGCGATATTATCCTCTTCGCCAGCTCAGAGTTGCTTCTAGTTCTCTTTCTCACGAAGCTGCACAGTAGGCCTACAACGGTTCTTGTGCTTGCTTTTGTTATAAGCCAATTTGACCATTGTTGCTTGCTATTGCAATACTTTTTTCAAGTATTGTTAACAGTCCTGGTACTTGGGTGTGCAGGTGGCATACGCCGATATCGGTTCAAAGACGTTGACTTTTGCCATCTATGACTTTGATCGCTTTTCAAAGCACGACCAGATCGGTCAGGTGCTCGTGCCACTCAACTCAGTCGACCTTGGACGAATCGTCGAAGAGTGGAGAGAAGTACAAAGTCCGGAAGCAGATTCAGAAAAGGTAAACGTGAGCATTTAATACATCTACTTATTGTAGCTAATCTTATACTATATATCTTAGATAGGCCTATAATAGTTGATTTGTTGAGAGAGGAACAATCGCCATAGAAACCACAAAGTACCTGAATGATTGGCAAAAATGTTGAAAGTGTATATGACCAAAAGTAGTTCAGAATTTCAATATCACTTATAGTTATTTTGAAAATTTAGATGATACAAAAAGGTTGTAGTTAATCCATATATATATATATATATATATATATATATATATATATATAATGGCTATGATTATATATATATATATATATATATATATATAATCGTCATGGTAGTGCTACCATGATTGTGATGGTAGAGCTACCATAGGCCTAATTGTGATAATAGTGCAACCATAATTGTAATGATAATGCTACCATAATTGTGATGGTAGTGCTACCATCACTGCACATTGTGCTTGTCGCTTATAAATATAGCTTCATACAACTATTGATTACATAATATAGGGTCCCTTTCAGGTTGCTACTCAGGAGTCTTGCGTAAACCCTGGTAAAACGAACGGTCTTAACGCTGCAAATTAAGCTCATAATTTTATAAATGGATAATGCGAATGGTGACCATTGATTTTCATCTTATTTGGGTCTGCCAACTAGAAGCAATATTCGCTTTTAAGTTTCTGTTTGCTTTGTATATGATAGACTATTGCGTGACGAAAGTGAATATTCTCAGGCACGCAGCCAGATGAGAGTCTCCACAACCATGTTCAGGGCTCAAAGTATATTTTCTATACTCTCAGAATATCAACAATAGGCCTACACACATAGCCTAAGCCTACCCTCAAATCATGCAACTCGGCACGTGTCGTTGAGAGAAATAATTAATTGGTGTCCTGCGGCGTACGCTGTCGCACTTCAAGCTGAAGTTCGTTCAGTATCACCGGTATCTGCATAAGGCCATGTACCTGGGGCCTCTACTTCTGAGCAATTTTTATGCAGGCATGTTAGCACAGGCAATTTGCCTGCAGGTCCAATTATACAAATTACAAGCCACCTTTCTTGGAAATGTTCTGCTTTTCAGGAAAATAAACTAGGCGACCTTTGCTTCTCGTTGCGCTATGTTCCGACGGCCGGAAAGTTGACTGTCGTCATTCTGGAGGCGAAGAATCTCAAGAAGATGGATGTCGGTGGTCTGTCAGGTAGAAGGCAAATACATAGAACCATAAGACAGAAGATTTCACATCACATTTAATTAGCAACAGGAATATAGTTTCAGTTTAACGACACGCGATAACAAGGACCATTATCGTCACCATCTCTCTGTAGGCCTCTTAAGTTTTTATGACTCACACTGGCACTGCCAGAGTAGCACCGTTATTGATATATTTAATTAGGATGTGCAAGCTTTATAAGCCTATAAGCTTGTCAGATTGTCCGCATTCGTCTGCATGGGATGTCGTATTGTCGCCATGACACAGACTAAAGTAGACCTACATAGCCCAAGTGAGCTTAGTGAAGAAAGGGCGATTTCTGAAATTGACCCCATCCTTCCCTTCGCAATCATATTTTTGCATTTGCAAACGACTGTTCAAACTGCAATGCTTCGTCATGCATTAATTTGAAATGAAGAAGAAATGCTCGTGCAATATATTGTGTCTGTATAGGTCCATCTTTTGCTGTCTTTTTAGATCCGTATGTCAAACTGTCTCTGATCATGAACGGAAAACGAGTGAGAAAAAAGAAGACGACGATTAAGAAATGCACCTTGAATCCTTACTACAACGAATCGTTCACTTTTGAAGTCCCCTTCGAACAGATTCAGGTACAAGTCAAGGCACACACTGATCGCAACCGTCATGGTCATTCTTTTTGTCATCGTCATGCGTCATGACCATCGTCATGGTTCATCTTCATCTAGTGGTAGCCTACGTTTAAGGAAATCGTGATTGCAATGGGACATAAATGCGGACATTTCTTCATCTAAGTTTAAATTCTGGTGCGTCGCGTTAAAGATGACAATTCGTTGTTGAAACTGGCAAATTGGCTGGTCAAAATATAGTTGTCTATAGGCCTATTTCATTATCCATATGCTGTGGCATCACGCATGCGTTCCTGAAACAGCAGAATAATACTGATCGATGTAGCCTACAAGATTGGCAACAGCTAAAATTACAGCTAGGTTACATTTTAACATCTGTGACAGTAGGCCTATCTCTGCTTGCTTACCCGTCTTTCCAAGTTTGAATGACGTAGAGTGATGGCGTGGCCAAATTGTTTGTAGGTGTGCGTCCTTAGCAGCTGGTTCAACCTAAATTAAGGAACCGTAATTAACGAACGAGGACATCGATGTGACCGCAGTCATTTGACTTATATATATAGCCCAACATCAACTGATCACAGCTATAAGGCTATAACCCAATGTCTGCCAATGACGATGCAGACAATGTCAATGCCTGTGAATCTGTGTAAGAAGAGTATAGCAGTCCCTGCAACCGAACGCTCAAAAGCCACGTCAGCATTGAAGTAAAACCTACCGGAAACACAATCACCCATTAGTCAATTAATACTGTAAATTAATTGCATTGCAGAAAGTCTCTCTCGTCGTGACAGTCGTTGACTACGATCGGATCGGGACCTCGGACCCCATTGGACGGGTCGTCCTCGGCTGCAACTCGACGGGGACCGAACTACGCCACTGGTCTGACATGCTGGCCAACCCTCGCAGACCGATCGCCCAGTGGCACGTACTACAGGAACTTCCGGAAAAGGACTGACCATCCTCAGCGATCAACCCCTCCCCCCATCATACTGACGTCTCATCCATACCATCGCCACATTTACCAGGATCACAATTATCGGAATTAACTGCCGAGATTCAACCTAGCGAAGAAATTATATGGATAATCCCGAATCATGTAGAGGTTAGGCATTGGCATAAGTGTTGGAAATATATGCGTGTGTATTCGAACATGTACGTAATCATAGACTCCTACATGTAAGTGTATACGGCGGTAGGCCTGTATACTTATTGGGTCTCGACCGCGCATACGGTACGTATGTCTGTAACATGTGCGGCATCAAGCACCAGTATACTTGTCATAGAGTTACGCTCTTACAGAGACATTTCCTCATCTGTACGGTGCTGAGGCATATTTATAGGCGCAACGCAAGTACCCAGGTACATTCCTGGCTCCAAACGGTAGACCTGTATTGCAATGTCTCGGTTTCGCTGTTTCATACCTTCAGTGTATCCTGCGTGGTGTCTGTTATGATGTTGTGTCATAGAAAAATGCGTCGCCCTCCTTCTTTGTCCACATTTGGACTGGCACCAACCGAGTACGGCAGTGGAGGAGTAGGCCCACAGCGCACTCTAAGATGTCCACATAGGTGACTGCTTACTGGATGAGGCTTTCCTTATAGCAGCGACCATCGATCAATGGCGTGGGAGATGAAAGTGGAAGAGGAGGAATCAGGATTGGCGATTTGAAAGAGCACGGTGTTTTCAGATTCAGCTGTGTGTAAACTGTGTATAATAAGCGACTAACTCGAGGAGAGATGACAAGATTTAAGTGTCAACAGTTCGTAGGATAGATCAGACATTTCTCGTAATAATGTCGGCAGTTAACAGCTCGATCTGGCTGCGAAGGAATCTGCAAATTTTAGTGATGAGGTGACGTACGAGCGGATAAGTTTTATTGCGGAAGAAGAGGAGCCGGTTGAGCGAAGTGGTTGTATAGTGATTAGATCTGTAAATAACCGAATTGGCTGATATTGCACAAGTGCATAAAATAACTGAAATTTGACGTATTTTCATAAACTTGAATAAACTTGAATGTAACTTAATTCCAAATTCACTTGTCCTCCTTCCCAGCTGTTTGTGTCCTCCTTGGACTCTCATTGTATCTGGCAACAATAAGCAAGATTGAAGAATGTGTTTGCAAATGAAAATGATACTCTACCAACCATGACTATTCTTATTGAAGCATGACCATGCTCAATGAAATTTAGTTTGCTAAAGCCTTCAAGGAAACTGGCGAATCGTCTGTGCTAAGTGCAATGTAGGCCTATGCAAATGTCATCCTAGAAAATAAGCAGTATCATGTGATCTTCAGCTTTGATCTACAAATTGATCATGATTGTACAGAATGTTTTTGAATGCAGCTCTCGAATATTACATGCTAGACCTGTGTTGTACGTGTTTCTGTTTAAACTATGTGAGATACCTGAACTGCCAAGATTCTCATGAAGACGTGTGTTGATGGGACCCAGTAGGCCTAGTCAAATAATGGTGCGATGTCTGAGTTATTGATTGCTATCTCCTTACAGGTATATATATATATATATATATATATATATATATATATTAATTAGTAACTTGCTAGTAGGAATATTGTCATAACAGTGGATAACTTTGCTGCGAAACGTTAACGCATAGAAGTAAGCTTACCAAAATAAGATATTGTCGTCACCGTCTGTAAATTAAGAGCTAGCTTGGTCATCAGATAGTACAGCAGTAACAGCACAGCACACTATCCTGAAAACAGACAGAGAATGGCAACGTGCTGCTGCCAATCTTCGCCATGCAGTCAACCAGTTGGATTAACTGCACGCCCAGAGACCACCACGAGGAGGTGTTGGCAAAGGTCTCCGTAGGCCATTCATTGCACCTCTCAGGCAGTAGAAAGTCATCACAAATTTGGCATCACCCACAAATAGGCCAATTTTAGAATATCGAAAACAAAGTCCGTGAGAGTAAAACTGAATGAGAGAAAACGGAGAGCGAGAGAACAGACACTGCAGCGATAGCGAAAGAGTGAAAAAGAGACTTAGTTTGAAGATTGAGAAAAAACAAAGACGATTTAGCGAGTGGGTGTAAGAGATAGAGAGAGAAATAGACAATAGGCCTAGACCTATATGGAGATTGATTGATAGATAGACAGACATGGCAGATACAGAAAGAAAGACTGCATAGACAGATAGATAGACAGATAGATACATAGATGGACAGACAGATAGATAGATAGATTAATAGAGAGAGTCATAGATGATAAATGGAGATAGATAAATATTAGAAAGATCAACTGAGATAGAAAGATAAGGCAGAGAAAGAGAGAAATTACAGATAGAGAAATAGATGAATTGATAACTAGATAAATCGATGCACATATAGATAACTGAATTGATCAATAGGTAGGCCTATATACACAGATATCTAGATAGATAAGACTGAGAAAGAAATATTAGACAAATTGATAGATGCATGAATAAACAGATCTATACACCAATTGATAGATAAGGAGGCACCTAGGATGACAGATAGACAAGTGTATCGAGAAAATTATTATTGGATAGGCCTACACAGAGAGAAATTGGTTAATACATAGTGCGATGAAGAAAATATTCCGTTTGGTTGAGAAAAAATACGACAAACATGAGACTGAAAGTAAGATCGAAACTGAAGTTATATGGACACAGCAGAGGCAGTACATACTTAAGAGCGAGAAGTACGGCTAAAGTGAATGAGAGATTGAGAGCATAATGTAGGTTATACTGTTTAGAGTATCTGCTTATACCCCTCTGTACCGCATTGTAACGTCTAATAACGTTCAATCACAGACAACTATGTTAGTCAGTTTAACGAGTACTACGACAAAATGGGAAATAATGAACTGCCTGAGAGACTTGTAATGAGTGGACTACCCAAATGTAAGCTACTTAATATTATGCAAAGCCAGGGCCCTAGAGAGAAAATGTGACGCATTTGGCCCATCACATTTTCTTAAGCAAGCAGTTGGAAGGTAGTTCTGTGTTGACCTCAGATCTGAGGTGAATACAAAACTAATTTTGAACACCTTAATCTTCTCATATCAGACTGAATGCAACATAATCATTCAATAAACTGGTGTCCTGAATTTGGCTTTCGAGTGGCGCTTTAAAAGTTTTGAGAAGTTAACGATTACGATTAGAGTTATATGTAGCAGCATAATTTTTATACTGTACGCCATTTTCTTTTCGTCTGTGCATTTAGATGGAACTTATTCGTGTTGAATTGCTTACTTGTGGTCGTTGTGGAGGCAATCAATTATCAGAACTTAAAGGAGAATACAGGGACGGATCTAAAACTAACGTATACCGAAACTGACCAAAATAAGTGAAGAATAAGACAAAAAAGAAAAGGAGAAGGGAGAGCTAGAGTAAAAACTCAGAGTAGGACAGTGAAACGGAAGTGAAAAACACAGAATGCACTGAGAACGGAGATAGAAAGTAATGAAACAGTCTGATGATGATGATGATGAGTCATTAGCCCTCAGACAGGTCCATTAATTGGCTTTTATGCCACCCACGTTTTAGAAGGGTAAGGTGATTTCCTATTGCCTTCCTTCCTCACACACAATTCTGGGCAATCAACTTGTCCAGTGACCAGCGTCACTACGGAGTGGCTTGAGGTAGATTCGAACCTGCGACCTTCCACTGACACGGCAGAGAACGTATATCGCTACACCACCGCGTCCCACATTCATCTAACCTAGTATAAAGCAATTAATTCTGTAGCTTAGAATTCTAAAACTTAACTCAGTACTGTAGTCTTTCCCGTGTAGGTCTTCATATCGAGCAACGCATCTCCTCCTCCTCCACTCGTCTCCTCTGTCCATGTCCAGGTCCTTCTCGTTTTCATCCCATGACATCTCCACTCTCCAGGCAGCTCTACAGGTCGTCTGCGATGGTTTCCAGTCAGTTCTAAAAGACAAAACAATAATGCAATATGTCATAAAGTTAAGAAATGGAGTGAACTAGATAACAGAGAGAAAAAGACGTAGAGTAGGATAGATTGAAAGAGAGCAAACAGTAACTGTATACATGCATCGTTTAACTGAGCTGCAATGTGCCAAAATAATTATTTTTTCAACAGCAAAGCATATAGGGACAATGTTGCCAAAAGCTTTCTTCAAAAATCTCGTTCCATTCATCCACAACTGGGAGGCAGCAACACCTAAGACAACATTTTGGGCACAAGAAAATAGAAAATATGGGATTTTTCGCAAACCTTCATAAAAACTGGAATTAACCTATAGCCGTTTGCAGGACAGTCAGTAGTTGACGGCGGTCACGAACAGGTCTCGATAACTGAAGACAGGTAGCGCTTCATGTCAGATGCCACAACACCTGTACCAGGATGGACGATGCCAAAATAGCCGGACTTCTCTGGCTTGAACCTTCCAGGATGGACGGTGCCAAAACAGCCGGAATTCGCTGACCTGTGTAATTTATACACCTGCTGATATTGCATAAATCTAAACAGTGCCTTAATTGAGTAAATTTTATTAAGTTGATAAGGCATTGTACAGAATGTAATCTAGGGCCTATAGCTCAAAAATAGCAGACTTATTTTTGCTGACTTGGTGCCACCAATCGTCTGGCATTCTGAAGCTCAAATTGCCTGTCTTGCTATGGCATTGGCTGCTTACATGGAAACAGTGCCGTGCCGAGGGGGCAGCGGGGCCTTGGCCCAGGGCGCAAATGTGGAAAGGGCGAAAATTTCAGGATGGAATAACTTATTATTCTATAAAATGCACTATCTTTAAAATGTGGGGGCGCCAGATTGATGTTAGGCACAGGGCGCAATTGTTGCTCGGTACTGCCCTGCATGGAAATGCTTGGGTTATGGCTAGAATAAAAAGACCTCAGAGGGGCAGTCATGGATCCATACAATCCAACGAAAATAACAACTGCCTGAGATACTTGCAATGAGTGGACTACACAAATAAAAATGTATCCTACTTAATATTATCTCCAAGCCAGGGCCCTACACAGAAAATGTGATGCATTTGGACAAATACGTTTTCTCTAGCAAGCAATTGGAATGTAGTTCTGTGTTGACCTGATCAGGTCTGAGGTCGACATCTAACTATCTTCAAACACCTTAGTCTCCTCATTTCAGACTAAACGCAACATATTCATTCAACGCCTCTGAAACAATGCAGCGTTCTTGGATAATCTGGTTTCAGCAGATTTTTATACGGTGTGTCATTCTCTTTTCGTCTGTGCATTCAGATGATACTTGTTCGTATTGAATTATTTACATGTGTAGGCAATTAATCATCAGAACTTAACCAAAGGAGGATACTCGGATCTTAAACCGACGTATACCGAAACTGACCAAAGTAAGTGAACAGTAAGACAGAAAAGAAAATTCGAAAGGAGGTTTAGAATAAAACTGAGAGTAGGGCAGTGAGACTGAAGTGAAAAACACAGAGAATGCACTGAGAATGGAGGTAGAAGGCAACGAAACAATCTGATAACAATGATGATGATTACGATGATGATGATGATGATGATGATGATGGTGATGATGATGATGATGATGATGATGATGATGATGATAATGATTTCTCTGCTTGCATATGCTACCCGGGGTTGAGAAGACTGAGGTGGTTTCCCATTGCTTTCCTTCCTCACAGACAATTCTGGGTAATCAAGTTGAAAGAGTTAAAACTCTTAAGATTAAAACTTACTCAGTATACTATAGACCTCTGTATATTGGGCAACGGATCCCCTCGTCCACTCGTCTCCTCTTTTCATTGCCAGTTCCTTCTCGGCCTCGTTCCACGACATCTGAGGTGATAAGTCGTCTTTGATGGTTTCCGGCAAGTTCTAAAAGACCAAATAGTGATGCATAACGTTGCAAAGCAAGAAAGGGAGTGTGCTAGACGACAGCGAGAGAAAGACGCGGAGTAGCCTAGGATAAATTGAAAGGGAGCAAACAGTAACTTTATAACTTAACCGATCTGCAATATGCCAACGAAGTTTTTCTATGACAAGGCAAAGGGATACGTTGTCAAAAGCTGTTGTAAAAAATCTGGTTCAGCCAGACCTAAGACAAAATTTTGGGCACAAGAAGGAGAGAAAATAGAGTCAGTAGATCAAAGAAGAGACAAAATTGAGCTATAACTATAAGCAAACTTAAGACAAGAGGAAGAGAAATAACAAAGAGACAGGCAGACAAGACAGAAATTGCTGTGTCTCATTATCTTAATTGACATCCCATACTTAGCATCTTCCAAACTACTTGACGATTTTGTCAGCAACCAATCGTCTGTCCATCGCCAATTAAGTGACCATGCCCATCTCTATCAACTCCGGATAAGTCGAAAACCTTCACAGAAAGTAGAAACTGAAACTAACCTAGCTGCTTGTAGGACAGTCGGTCAACCGAATCATTGCAGTTGATCCTGACTGGAATTGAGATTCTTCGAATGAAGAGCTTCACACGACCAGCGATTGACGGCATCACGTACAGGCCTCGATGGAAACATTGTACAGAATGTAATGTATTTAAATTAGGTCTAGTATACAACTTATTCTTGCTAACTTGGAGCTACCATCGTCTGGCACTCTGAAGCTCAAATTGCCTGTCTTGTTATGGCTGCTTGTATGAAAATACTTGGGTTATGGCTAGAATAAAACGACCTCAGAGAAACAGTCATGGCTTCATAGAATCCAATGCCGTAAGTTTCTAGCAGCAGGTCTTCAAAAGTCGAGACCAGCGACAGACGATCACACAATAGACAAATACAAACTAAAGGATCCAGTGACCCAGGATCTCAAAAATGGTCAGGATTTCTAACCCAACCTCTGTAATGCGGGTAATATGAAAATTGACCTGTTGAATGTCAACGTGTTAATGATATTATCACACTGGACAGCGTGTTAATGATATTATCACACTGGACAGCGCAGTTAACTTATTATCAATAGCCCATTCGAACGTCTTCTTCGAGATCTACGCCGCAACTAAAGGTCAATACGCTGACGCAACCATGACGACATTTCGTTTGTTAAGCATAGATAACATGTTCATCTATATTATAAATAAGTAAGTAAATTAAGCATATTATTTAATAACGATACTAATAATTTTCGCTTAAATTCAAACCGCTCTATGATAACATAAATAGGCGCCTATTATTCGTTATACACTTATTTAACCAACAATGTTGCTTAGTGAAAGAAGGACATGTCAACGTTACAGATATACCATGATCTCACTCGCAGGGCCGTACCGAGCTCTAAATGCGCCCTGTGCTTAGTATCAATCTGGCGCCCGCATATATTGCATTTTTTAATATAATAAGTAAGTAAATTAAGCATATTCTTTACATAAAATTTATTAATACACAAGAAATGATTTAACTGGTATAACCAAAAATGGTATAACTCCCACCAAAAACTTTCTTAGTTACATTTTTTAACTGTAACTGTAATTTTAGTTTTTATTCTTGAATGAAAATAAGGCCAAATTTGAAGAAAGAATGAATTTATAGAATAATAAAAGTTATGTCATACTGAAATTTGCGCCCCCTCCATATTTGCGCCTTGTGCCACAGCCCCGTTGGCCCCGCCCTCGGTACGGCCCTGCTCACTCGGTTCGTTAGCTCTGCGCCCCACCCTTCTTCGCTAGTTAAGACATGTTTTAATAAAGAGTCAATCGAGACCACTCCTATTCTAGAGAAGTATAAGCCTAATGGCGCTCCCACAGTTCCATGTTGACTCCATACCCCCTTCCTTCTAATCAGTCTTCTATCATCCTTGTTCTCATCCCTCGGCTCATTACAATACAAAGAAAAAACAGGGCTTATGGAGTTTTACGCCACTCCAGAGGCCCTCCTGCCTTCTATGAGCTTACGGGGTTTTACGCCACTCCAGAGGCACAGCAGGTGAAGAGGAAATCTACTAGTAACAAATACAGAAACGAACGAGCAAACCCCATTAGCTACGGCTTTTAGGCCATAGACCCACGGGGGTGGGGTGGGGTGGGCAGCTTATTTACCAACAGCTACTAACACACAAACATACACAACGACACAGAGCCACAGTTCAACTGGAACATTCACCCCAATTCATCCCAATTCACCCCAATTCACCCCAATTCATCCCAATTCATCCCAATTCATCCCAATTCATCCCAATTCACCCCAAATCATCCCAATTCACCTCAATTCACCCCAATTCACCCCAATTCATCCCAATTCACCTCAATTCATCCCAATTCATCCCAATTCACCCCAATTCATCCCAATTCATCCCATCTCCACCCACAACGAAATCTCACAGGAACCAGGCAGCGCAGAATCGCAGACACCTATAGAAACAAAGAAAAACAACGAAGTTACAACATAAATAAACAGCAGGGCTATAGGCCCATCATGAGAGTAAAGAATCAAATGCAGGATTCCTTAAGGGGTTGGTCGGTCGGTCGATACCCCTGCTGGTAGGCACAGCAGTGACATACGTATATTATGGCATCAGAAGTTTTATGCTCAATCAGGGCGTCGATCACTGCGTTCAGATGCTTGTAAAGATACATGTATATAGGCCCTACATGTATACTTGCCGGGTATTGCATGTTATCATATGACCCGGGTCTTCTTCTTGGAACACTCTTCAGTTTTACATGCGTGCTGTTGCAGATAGCTTTATTCATGAAACATTGTCAAAAGAGCTTAACATGCCCTTAAACATCTAGACCAGTTAGATAAGCGAATATGTGCCGCGCCTTTGTAAGGCAGCCGCCCTATAAGGCGCCATATTAAATCTAATTCGTGTCACAACGCAGCAGCGTTGGCTGTGTGGTGCAAACTGTGCTAGTTCATACAGGGAAAACTTAAGTGTACCTGGGTGCAGTAGGTGTGTGGCGAACAGTGAAATTTATTTTTCCATGAGTGTGAGCCACAGAAATGGGAAAGGTCTACACAGACATATGAAAATTAGCCCTACCGAGGAGATAAAACATTACTATAAGAATGTATATTTTTCCACAACGGACCCACATAGCATATTTATATGAAGATATAGGAATCAGTTTGGTAATTTTAGACTAATTAGTAGGTCTAAACTGTATCACGTCCGTGTCTAATGTACGTACGAGTCGGCGTATAAGAATTAAACCGTAATTAATGAATTTATGTAGGCCTATTTTAAATACCTTTTAATGCCATCTTAAAAAATATTTTCTTACAAGGCAACCTGTATTCCTCATTTAATTAGCACAACATAGGCCTACACATCATCATTCTTGGAGTTTTGACTCTTTGGACTTTTGTGGCTATTAAGTATTAAAATTAAAGTTAAGTCTGTTACTTATTAAACCAGCTTCCTTACTCTGTTGGAAAACTAACTAGGGTGAATAAATGAAACATCTACGACAAATTTGAAAAAATAGTTAGCAGATTCAGTATGACAGTATGTGCAATGTGCACGGCCTATAGAGGTTGTCATCATGCTCTTGTATGCTTGAGGTCAAGCCCTGTCGTGGGATTTGGGCCTTAAACAATAAATTTACCCTGTGAAGAGGGTGACTTAGGTAACCAAGGATCACCGAATATATAATAATAATAATAATAACAATAATAATAACAATAATAATAATGATGATAAGCTACACGGAAAAGAACTCCAGGGTATCATCCCTATTTTCAATATTATTATTATTAAACGGACGATTTCCAGAGCACCGTAATGCAGCCATGTCGCTACAAGGACGCTATAGGCCTACAACAACACAGTCAGCATAACTAACAAGAAAACCTCTCCATGACAATATCAGTTACGCCTTCCAGAACAGGTTTAAGTCGAGCCCTAAAGATCTCAATCGATGCTGCAGAACTAACCTCGGTCGGAGGCTATTCCAGCAGCGCGGGCCGGCAACAGAGAAGGCACGATCACCGAATTAGGTCTTGGGGACAAGAAGGTCTCCACGCGCAGCTGGAACATGCCGACGTTAGGGGCCGTCCACATATTACGTAGGCAGCGAGGGGAGGGGTGTTTCGAATTTCGGCGATTTTGCGCACGGGTGCGTACGGTGCGGGGGAGGGGGTTCCGAAAAATGTACGTACGGAAATATGACTGTCTAATTATGATGTCCACAATACGGAATATGAAAATCAGAACTGTAAACCCAGTTACAAACTATATTCCTGCTTAATCAATTTTATGTAACATTTAAACTTCTCAAAATGGAAGTGTTGTTAGTGTTTTATTTCTTCACACGTAACAGTTAAGCTGTTAAATATGATATATGATGCTTAACACAAGAAATAGTCTATAGTAAAATCAATGTCTTATAGATGTCTTTAGCTATTTAGCCTTTGCAATGGGGGGAGGGGTAGAGCTCAGATGGACGTACGCATGGGGGAGGAGGGTCCACGATATGTGCAACAGGGAAGAGGGGTCCGAAAATCCGATTTTTTTGTTTACATAATACGTGGATGGGCCCTTAGTCTGCAGAAATTTGCAACGTATTCCGGCGCTACACATGGAGCGCTTTGTACACGAGCTGACAAAGCTAGAACTCGGCTTTTAGCAACAGCTCTACTGTAACTTAAGCAGTAACCTTAAGTTATCGGACCAATTCAATTCTAAGACTCAAATTGTAGTGGACAGTTGCATGAACAACAGCAGAAAAACAGCAACAAAACAGAACAATGAAGCCATCCAGCAGGGTATTAACCTGGTTAACTTATTTACAGCACAATACTTCAGATGCAATTTATCATGGTAATTACGCCTGTTACTAAGGTTCCATCTATTTGTATATAATATATATCTACTATATATATATGTATAATATATATATTATATATATATATATTAAATTATATATAGATATACATTTACTATTTTATAACAATTTGGTTTAACCTAACCTAAATATACAATTGTGGTTTAATTGAAACTTTGCATAAATGTGTTGTATACTATGAATGTATTTTGTATATTTTTAACAGACTCTTTCATTCTGAATTATAAAAAATGTAATAATCTAGTCAAGATATCTTTTACCATGTACGTCTTATATAAAACGTGTTTCTGTCATTTGTTAGTAAGCTCATTAGCAACAGTGTAATGGCAAAAAAATATCTAAAAAAATAATAAAAAATTCCAGTGGAGGCACACGCCTCTGCGCCTAAATGGTAGCGACGCCACTGATACTCACCATGACTCAACATGCCCTGGCCAATCCTCAGAGATAAAGATTTGCATTATCTTATAAGTAGCAACAAGTGAATTATATGCAAGGATGCTTTCAACAAACAAATTTACAACTGCACAAAACATCAACAGCAAATTGTGGTCGAGTATTGGCAGTTTATCCACACAGAAGCAATAAATGACTGCTACATCCAAGAAACAATGCAACTGATACAGATATCATCTTGAGAATATTATCAGAGGTGCTAGTAACATCAACATGTAAGCATGCACATGCATAACTGAAATATCTACACAAGTTATATTTCTAGCAGATAAACTCCAAGACTCGAGTCACTGGTCCCAACCCCGTAATAACAGAGATAAGTATTACTAAGTTATCATCACACTGTGTTTCTACATATAAACCCCTGTTGATTCAAGATACATAGTTAAAACATCTACAAATAAAGCATTAGACAACCCGATAGCTAATACCGTGTGGCAGTATGTGACCACAGTTTTATTGCTAAAATACTTTGCGTGGTGTGGATGCGAAGAACTTATACAACTGGGGTTCGAATAATTTCCATCCAAATGGCCAGGGTTCAAAGCAGAACTATCAAAAATAAAGTCAAGTCAGGCCATTCTAAATTCTTAATGTAGAAAAAGCAAAAATGTCCTCTTTCTAATTTTAAACAATAATCTCTCTCTCTCGCTCGCACGCACACACACAAATAATATTTAATGCCATATCACACCAACTGCTGATATGCAAGATACAAAAACCAAATGGCCATCATTTAAAATGCAAATATTAAACATATTCAGACTCTAATTAGATAGAGCACAATGATGACAAATAAAGAAACGACAAACCAAAGCAACTCACTCTCTTAGGTTTAACACTGTTCTGCTCTTCTCTCACCTCATCACTATAATCTGAATATCGCTTCACAGCCACGGACGAAATAAAACTGAGAGAAGTGTGATGCAAACAACTTGTCAACTTCTTTGGTTCCCAAGTACGACACAATTTAAAGCCATGGCAATCTGATATTCTTAAGTTACACCCTTTTCCATCTGACCCAAAGCCAAGCAGTCAGACATCTGAACTTCCATGTAATACTATAATACTACCCGATAATTTTCAAGCTAAAACATGTTTCTTTGCAAATAATTTATCACCAGGAACAGAAGGCAGCACAAAATCATGCATTAATGATCCTCACATGGCTATCAAATCAACTAAGTCTGGAACTGCACATACATATAACTTCTTTATCCGTAGTGGATTGCTTCAATTAAGAGACTGAACAGATTGACTAAAATCATCACACAATGAATGTCGTCTTCATCTTAAAGACGAGAGTGTCTTAAACGCGACTGAGACATCAATGCAGCTCATCGTTAAAATGTTATTGCTGTCAGTGAAAATGACGGACATTCGGTCCCTACTATTTAAAGTTACAATGTGCAAAATGACAACAGATGGAGACACAGAACAACACCACTAGATGTGCACTGTGATTAGCATTTACTGAAAGCTTTGGCATGAACCAAAACTTCTGAATACCCCTTTCATATTGATTCTTCATGTGATGATGATGACAACGACGACTGACGAAATGTGAAGACTGGAGTAAACACCACGAATCAACAGCAAAAAACAAGATGGACAAAAGACTTACAGACAGAAATGAAATATACCGGTGATAATGACTGCTGCTGCTTCGTCTAGTAATGTACTTTAACCACAGTGAGAACTGGAAATAGACAAGTGGAAAGAGACAAGATGTCATCTGAACAGTAAATGAATGTGAACACTAATCAGATTAGAATGTTAATCTGAAACTCTATGAAGAGCACTAAATACCGATTTCAATTTTTTATAATTCCAAACCATTCTTTGTACACACACAAATTTAACACCACCTTCTTGTTTCTCTTGTCTGTATTGACCCAGAATTCTCTGTGGAATGATCATCCTCCCTCAGTTAACTCTGCACTTCACACTGGAAGTCTCATCTAAAATCTTGTCATTTTCCTCAGATTCTTCATCCTGGAAATGCCTGGGATGGTTTGCATTGTAAGATGCACTTTAGAAATTCACAAAATACAACACAATGTAATACAACAAAACTGATACGCTGAAGAAATAAATGAAAATGTATACATTAAGCACTTACCACTTACCATTCTTCTTAGTAATAAAATATTCATCACACCCAAACTGATATGTGGAGAATTAAATGAAGATGTACATAAAAAAAGGAAACCATTTACCTATGATTATAGTTCTCTGCAACTTCATTTCATCTCTCATCTATCCAATATGCAACCAACGCATCCAATGCGTTTGTTTTTATTGAACCTACATTCAATCTATTTATTGAATCTACCTCAATAAAGTTATTTATTGAGGTATTATTTATTATTGAATTATTTATTGAATCTACCTCAATAAAGTTATTTATTGAGGTATTATTTATTGAGGAATTTATGGAATCTACCTCAACAAAGTGAACCACACATTACACTCACCCGTCTAAAGTTGGTACCCATGTTTTACATTGGAATGTGCATCAAAAAATGCCAATGTAGTCTTCTAAGTATCTTTCTGATACTTTTAAATATCATAACAAAACAGACAAACTATAACTAACCACACAAACCCTGAAAATCATATTACTTTATCAACTAATTATACGGTAATTAAAGGTTGTCTAAAAAAAGTATGCTCTACCCCTTGCTCTGCCTTGCCTGCATTACCCTCCCTCACCTTTTTTCAATGCCCCTACTAATCTGTTGATCCTGCAGGGCTACCTGTGCAACAGGGGTACGATAGAATGATAATGCGGCACCTAATTCAGTAACAACTCAGCTGTCTCAATGAATTCAGTGTTTCATGCATTGAAAGACCTGCATCCACCACATACAGATGCCAACATCTGCATTGCCATACGACCTACCATTTGCCACAACTGTCCGCATTTGGATGACCTTTCCTCTCTTCTCTTTGTGGAAGACCTTAATCAGCAACCCCTTATATAAGTTCAACCATGATGATAGATCCAACATTAATTAAACTACTAAAAGTACAAACAACCCCAACCCAGCAATTTGACATCATACAGCAGAATTTGAATTGCAAACGCAGTAGCTAAAACAAGAATTTCAATCTGGTTGCAAGCACTCAATTTGACAAAACTCAGTGAACCTCTTCACTTACAAACCATTACTTGTTACAAAGCAACCAATTCAGGTTCTTCATCATACTACATAATTAATCTTATTGCTATATCTGACCTGGTGCAAATAACCATATTAATAATAAAAAAACATGACAAACAACCTTGGGAATGTTTCTCTTGCATACCAACCAGGTATACAACTTCTGCAAAGTGAAGCCTTTTTCACAACAGAAAAGCAGAATTGACTAATCATGAAACAGCCACTTACAACAATCGCTTTAAATTAGCGGAAAACTTCTCATCTGACATATTAACATCATTCACCAGGATATCATGATTGTGCAGCAAAATCTTATAAGAATAATTACATGGATTAAATACTTCAAATAACCAAATGGTAGCAAAAAATTAGTCAACTTCGTTGCAAAGTTTTGCCGACGCTCTAGACCAAATATACCAAGTTTCAAAAATAGGCAACTGAGCCTTTTTTGACAATGATATGGATTAACACCAGTAAATGGAATTGCATCACCCACAAAAGAAAACTCTTCAAGCAGCCATTCAATAATTATCACACTCTACTGGAGTAATAAATCCAACATCTACATATCAAAAAAGCTCAACTGTCAGGAGGGTGATTACATAGGACACATATCTACATGGAACAAATTGTGAAACTGACTTAAAACTCTGTTCAGCATAAGACAATAATGTAACGATATTAGAGAATAATCACAACATAGGAAAAGTACTAAACAAAAGCAGCTTTCATCAGGGATTACTCAGTCAATGCTTATAACATTGTCAAGCCATTTAAAAGCATCATTAATTAAAACACCATCACTTAATTGTTGAATTTTAAAGTAGCATATCATATCACTAACAGCCAAAATGTTGACACAAACATATCAAAGTTGCTGCCACTGAGGTACAGCTACAGTGAAAGTTAACTGCAAAAATACATTCTTAAAACTTACAATAAACCCTGCGAATATTTCTTTTACCTGTTTTGAATTTATACCAAAGAAATTTTGGAAAGTGTTTTCAGCTTAAAACACCAAGAACAGTATACATGTATTATCACAAATAGAACAAACAGCAATAAAATGCATAGAACATATAAATCATCATATATATATATTTAGCATATCATGAATTGACATATGCACACATAAAACAAACAATTCAGGATGAATATTCATTTAATAATTCCCATCTAATCTTTCATTCAAGCTAATAAATGAGTATGAACATTCAACCACAAGTGAGGTGCAATGAAAAATAGGAAATACTGGTACAGTCTTTCTTACACAACTAAAAATATACCTACCATAATTCTTGCTTAAAAGAAATAGTTTTATGACTGCTGTGATGATATGTATTCCTCACAAATTGAAACTATTCTGCAGAAAAAACCAAATGCTTGAGAAAACCACTGCATGATAAAACTAAAATCAGCCATAATCTTACAACAGCCATTAATTAAATAGATGCATATGGACACTGGACAACATGAAACTGACTAGACAATTTCTGAGATTTAAAGCTACAAACCTACACAGCGCAGTTTGAGGCAAATGAAAATGCAAATAGTTATGGGTTTGAGAGGCTTCTCTAACACATTGATAAGTATGACCAGATGCACAAATGTAATCGCGCAAGCAAACTCAAAAATTCTACAGCGTCCACAAAAGCTAACTCGTAGGAACCAGTTTATGCACAGGTGCTTAACCAAAACAACATCGACAGGCAGAGGGTCATGATCCAGGGAGTCTGAAGGTGATGGATGGTGTTTAGAGCTGAAACAGCAAGGGAAGTAGTGGGCATGATGGGGAACAAGGATAAGATTTGTGGAAAAGCAGTTTTTGGTTTTAAATGAAAGACCAGCGGGGAGATAGCAACATGCAGGGTCGTGGTGAGTTCGTAGAATGGATCAGATATTTGTCTTCATACTGGAACAAGTTTGTTCCAAAGAGGCAGGACATCAATGGCTATGGAGCGATCTGCACATTTTAGTATTGAGAGGACATAAGGAAGAGCAGTGTTAGGGTGGAAGAGGAGTGAATTGAATTAAGTGGTTGGACCATGGCCAACTAATGGAGGTGGGAGAGTTGGGAGGATCGAAGGTCACTGGTACGATGCATGCCAGTATTTCGGCTGACAGCCATAGATTGCTGATTTTTCTTTCAAATTCAAAGCGAATTTGAAGAAAATCAAAGAAAGCTTTCGGTTTGACTTTCATGCAACACAATAATTATAATGAAATCCTGCACAGAACATGTATTACAGGAAAACTGTTGCAGAACAGATGCCATCATAAGAGGCAGGAAAAATGAGTTGGTTAGTATCACCATTTGCACGACATATTAAATGTTACAACTGTCACCTGCTTCAGTTGCTGCCAGAAAATGTAAAGAATTACCAATACACAACAAAATGTTACTCAGAAACTGTGACCACAGACAGAGATTCTATAACTTGGAAACAAGTTTAGTTAAACAACAGCATAAGCTTCTTGAAGATGATTTAAGAGTAGTCCCTTCCAGCAGTTGTGCAATTCCAGTAACCTTTAGTGGAAATCCAGGTTAACATTCCAACCACTAACAATCACTCTTGCCCTACAATACTGTGATATGACATATACAATGAACCTGAATAAATGCCAAGATCTGCACAGACTGTACAACCTGTGCAACCTATATACATGAGAATAGACAGTTGTGAAACAAATAGTTCAAATTCTGCATATAAAAGAGCATGTAAATTGTGATAAGACAAAAATCTACAGCAGTCTTGAGCATCTAAATGTATGCAAATTGACCAGATACAACGTGACATAATATCAATAAATACAAGTGTTTTTTAATATGCAATTTGACAGTACAAACTCACTCAGTAAATAGAAACGAAACATAAAATATGTTTTACATAATTACATGCAAAAACTAAACACACAACATAATGTGTAACATATAACTTGACTCAATGCAGAAAACATCATGAAAACATTAATGAATTCAATTACTGAGCAATTTCCACATTAGTATTTGACATTCTTGTAATATTTGCATTAATCATGATTCTATCTAGAATTCAGATTAAAATCAAGCACAATAAATAGAAGTAAAAATACCTTGATAACATTTACATGCATTAAATTTTTATACAGCACTAAAATGAGAGTACAAAACAGAAAAATAAGTTACAATTATAAAGTTTAGTTTAACAAAAGTAACCATATTATTAAATATTCAACTTCGTAAAATGAAACGCAATACAAGATCTCTTTGCGGAGTTAATAGTAATACAATCCTGAATTATTGACTAAACGACAGAAGCAATCAACAAGACAAGAAAATAATAACTCAGAATTATTTCAACTCGGCTGAAGTCGACTTTTCTTGCCGCTACAGGTGAGTACAAACATGCATGTAGTACAATCAGAAGCATATTTATATAAGCATGTGCAAAATGATTAGAGAATGAAACAGGTGGAAAGCTACATAGGAAATGCAAGTGGCAATGTCAGCGACTACATGGCTTCGAACATATCAACGCGCTGCTTCGTGTTTCCCTGACGTATCTGCTTCAATGTTTTGTACTTGTCACGACCCTGGTTCTGATTCTGCTGGTGTAGGATGTCGTTGCGCGTCACTTGCGTCTGCACCTTTGCGGCCGCCAGGTCATCGCTCAACGACTACAGGTGCAACACAGCAGCACATCAATGCTAGGATCACAGTCAGAGCCCGAGTCTACGTATTCTCAGATATGGTCACGAGAGTACTAGTTTCAAATTGATTTAAGAGACAACAATTAATTAATCGAAATTATCCTACTACTGTGAAATTAAGAGAAACATAATACGTACTGGTGCAGATAAAGCCAGCATAGACAAGCAGCAATCCGTTTGGGCAAAGATTGAACAAGATGTTGACAATACAATTAATTGCACTCAGTGAAATAGAGCAACCCTTTCCTTTCTGAAGTAGTGGCAGCAAGTTTTAAGTTATTGACGTCAGTGTAAACATGATAAAAACTATAATGTAATGTAACCGTAAATGCACGACACTGAAAGAATTTCAGCATACACAGCTGTCAGCCATAGAATGTTCTCATTTTGGAAAACCAAGAATGCAGATCAACTACAAGACAATTCCTTGCCATCTCCTTCCTTCTTTCCTTCATCAGTGTCTGGATCAAAAAGTATTAACTGATCATAATTCATCAATTCTTTGATCATAGGTGACTGCCTCCTACCTTCAGCTGCTTCACCAGAATGTGATTCTTTTCTGCCTGAATAATTCGATCTTCTTCAGGACGAGGAAACAATTCATTTTCATCATACTGCAACTCATGACCTGAAGAACAATATCAAGAACAGTATTACTATTTACCATAATATAAAACTTAATTAAAAGTACACTAAACACCTCACATTAACATACAAAAGACCACGTTGATCAGCTTATCAAAAAAAAAATACTCAATTGAAGATAACTTTACAAGTTTAGGTTTATCTGCTATGTTTGTATTCATTGACCCATTCTCTTGCTCCAGGGACATCTTCTATTTAATTCACTCCACTACATTCTAAAACATGCTTCAGAAAATACAAAAGTGAGTCAAAATGTTATGACACCTCTGAGAGGTCTTTACAAAGGCATGCATAAGTATTAAATAAGTGCCTGTATGTTGAATGTACGCTGTCTGTATGTAAGTGCAAGTATATAAACACACTGACTGTGTTCTCTTGAGTCGTCTTCTTCATTCTCATAGACATGCAATGCCTTTGGTGTGCTAAGCACTTCCTGCAGGGCTCTCTGGTTCTCCTCCAGCTCCCGGTGAGCATGATCAAGTTCTGCCTGAAGTTTTCTAGCCTCTTCTTCTCTCTCCCTGACTTCCCTCATCCGGCGCTCGAGTTCTTTCTGAGCCTGTACAGCTTCATACTCCTGTAAAGTAAAAATAACAGTGTTTCAAATTCATTAATTTTTAAGAGTTTTGTTCCTGCTTTTTGTTCCACTCCGTTGCACGCTTTAGAAAAAAAAAACAACAATCGTCCCAGTTCGCTAGGTTGCAAAGTGGACGCAGCTGAGGCAACTACAGCCAAGTAGAACTATTAATATTCATTAACATCAAATGATGTCAATAACTATAAATATCCATCAAATGTACACAATATACTTAGCATTTAACATATCATTATTTGCCAATATTTATTAGTTATTAATGTTATCCTGTTGGTGAACTTTATCAAATTACTTTTATGAAGCACTAATTGAGCTGACAAATGTTAAAGAATTACTTGTATGAAGCAATTAAAACAAAACCATATAACCAAAGCTATATTAAGTGACTTGCTTTAACAGAGGCAAAACTTTATACCATAGCACTTTTATCTGTTTAGTAAACTCGCTCTTAATGGGCCATGTGGATTAACCACACCATAATGTCGTTGTCCAAACGATCAAACATGAATGAATTCAACAATTAGTTTAGAAAATCTTTCATTTTTAAAAGCACAGTAGATTTTATCTCAACAGAATTTTGCCATGAGACAATGTATCCAGGACTTATATAGGTATGAGTTTGAAAATAAAGTAATTGGTTCAAACAATCCCAGATACCTAAGAGCCACAACTTTGTTAACAGAGTGTCAATGTATAGATTTTACAAACAATTTGCCATTTTTCCCTTACATCATCTTATTGAATTATGAGATTTTTAGTCTGGAAAATATGTACTCTATATATGTCCAAATAACATATTTATATAATCATTGCCTTCATAGACCACAAAGTGTCTGAAAATTCAGATGAAGACATGTTTAGGACATGGACCATATCTGGAATGACAAGGCTTTTGGACCAAACACTAGGTCAGAACATTATACTTTCAATATAAGTTTATACTAGACAGACAGACTTTCAGACGAAAAACAAAAGAGACAGCTCCATAGATGGAATTGTGAAAGGTTTACTTTTCGTTCCCGTTCTTCCTTTTCAAGATTAGCTGCCTGTTCTGCACGATGTCTGGCGTCCTCCGCTCGTTTCTGTGCTTCTGTCAGCTCATTGCGTTCACGTTCTGCCTCTCTTGACTTCTCTTCTAGAGACAGAGCCATTTCCTGAGATCGCTCCAGTTCTATATGCAACAATTTCATGTCAGTTGAATTATGTCCGAGAATTAAATTTTTAGATAAATTGTAATAATAACTCTGGAAACTTATGCAATAAACTTATGCAATGAGCTAATCATGCCTTCAAGTCTGAAACATCAATGTACCTATGACATCAAAATTCTAGTTAAAGCTGAGAACAGTCAGAACGAAGTACCTGCTCGCGATTTCTCAAATTCTGCTTCATAATGCCGCAATCTTTGCTCGAGATCCTTCCTCTGACGTTCTGCACCTTCTCTCTGCTGCCTTTCCCTCTGTAGAAGCATTCTATCAGAAAGTTTCGTGATGTAAGGTCACAGGAGAGTATAAACTAAATAGCTGCATGGTTCAAGTCAAATAATAATTTAGAAAGCATAAAGAGTTCAGCACTAAAATGTTTAGAATTTATTCCATGGTGCTTTTCGTCATGAAATGAGCCAGACTGCTTGAAAAAGAATAAAGTCATTTTTTAATGATAATAACATATTCATAAATCATTAATTAAAAATCATTTATTCCATCAACTGGATCACTTATATTGTCGCTAGCAATTTTATAAGCAGGTGAATGCATCGACTGCAGAAAGATGAGTAAGTCCATAAACATTTCCCAGAAAAGGAACTACATAAATGTTACTCCCAACATTCCCAAACTGACCAATTCATGATATTCACAGGTGTTAATAATCAGATCCCATTCATTTATTTTACTATATACACAAATTCATTCACAAAACATCTGTAGTATCACTAAAGGGAAAATCAATGATCAACAATGTATATGGAAAAATCCAGGTCAGTTCAACCATTTAGAAAGGATAGGCACGCATGCTGACACAGGTAGTCTTATGTCAATGTCTTGTGAAACAGGTTTGTCATCTGCCAAAGGGAGTTAGAGTAATCTAAGATACAACAGCATTAAGATGCAATTAAGTGCTTTATTTGTGAAATTATCATGTTGAGTCATTTTAACAATTTATCAGATTCAAAATTAAGGAAAAGTGGAAGTTCTTTGCTCTACTGAAAGCCATGACGATGTAATCAAAGTCATTCTAAAGATAGCTTGAATACCCTTTCTCCCCAAATAACAGCTAGAAATAAATCACCTGAAGATAACTACCTTTCAGACAGCTTTGCCATCTTGTCCTCTTTTGCTTGAGCTTTCATTTGCTGAACCTCGATCGAATCTGGTTTACGTCGCCTCATGTAGAGTTCGTGGTTTCCCATGCACAAGGCTAGGATGCGTTTGTTGATTCGAAGACGAGATGCAAAAAAGACAAAATCCTAGACAAAAATATAGTAAAGACATAATGACCACCACAATGACCCATCAACAACAAAGCATTTATGTAAACGTGAAGTCAAGATAACAACGATCATATTACAGTCCATGATTTAAGAACTAATCAATAACAAAAGCCAAAACAATGAAACTTACTTAAAACCTCTTGTAACCATATTATAAAGTTCTGCTTTATAACAGGGATACTGAAATATTAGGTTGTGTTACAGTGAGCTTGTTTTCCAAGGCATATTATATCATATTTTATACAGAATCATAAGAATTTCTATTATAATATTCAACAAGTTATAGTTATCAGTATTATTATACATTTATTAAGCGTCACAATCTAATGAACAAGCATTAGTCGACATCAACGAACAATCCTTAAGGTCCCTATACACAGGGCCATCGTAAGGGATTCCAGTGGTGCCACATAACAGGGTAAACTCATGAGGGAGTCCAAATTTTGAGACGGATTGATTTGATTATTAAACTAAGTATATCCAGAAATATTAAAGTATTAATTATAAAATAAAACAAATTTGGTCATCGTTGGTTCAGTTGATATCTATTGGGAAAGCACCAGATTATGCTTGTCACAGGGCCCAATTATAGCTTGCTAAGGCCCACAAAGTAACCACACTTTCCACTTCATAAGGCTCATTGACTACTGTGCCCCATAACTTACAAATATTTTGCTATTTCTATGTTTCCTAAATAGCACATCTACAATGTCATGTAATAGTGGACAATGGTATGAAACCAGAAACATAGGCAGAACAGACTCACTGGTGCTTTCTTGTCAATTGGCTTTATTATAAATTTCTTGTCACTGAAAGATATGTTTCGTATTTCACTCCAAGGGAATCCTATTTTTGGCGTCAATCTAACAGAATATAATAGGTAAATATCAGTATAAATTGAACCAAAGTCAAAATTTATTTTAAAAAACATGCATTATACATGCATTATATAATGTGCTGTTTAATTACTAAAACCAAACATCTACTATGTAAATTAGAAGCTACATATGATAATTAAAATCCTCTTTTTGACTTCAAAGGTTCTTTAAAGTTCAAGTTTCAACATTATCTTTGCCAATTTAAATTCCATCATGTAACTTTAAACAAACTGCATGTACATTCATTAAATTTAACAATATATAATACACAGACAACGTGAGAAATAAATACATATTCTTGTACTCATCTTCCATAGTTTGTCTTTAGCCAGCTCCAGGAATCCAAAGAAACTATTCTTATTCATTTATATGACTAGCAATTCATTAAACAAGCGCTATATCACCTAGCACTTAATAATTAATTTCACAAAGCAATTAACAAAGCCCATGCAATTAGTTTAGCAAGAAAACGTCCCTTACTTGTCCTCTTTTTCATAGACATTGAGCCCTAAGGCGTCAACACCCAGCCACAGATCTGTTCCCTTCTTATTCTTAATGTCAAAGTAGTTGACACCATACATCTCAAGGTCTTGAGCAATCTTCAAATACTCCATCATAGCATCCTCTCTGCAATCACAAAACTATCCCACGTCAAGAAAACAATTGATCAGCCAAATTTCTCGTAAAAACATAGCCTTTGTAATTTACAGCTTTCACCTTGTACATGTCATATAAAAACCACACCCGATTATAATTGAGTGGTGATATTTAATAATTCTAATTTGTGAGTATCAAACATAAGAATGAAATTAATTGCAAACACAAATTTGGCAATTTAAAAACACAAGAAAATAATAAATACATTTCCATCACATTTCTATTGTACAAAGGAAAGAACATTGGATAGATGTATACCTCATCATACCCTTATGCTCGGAATACCAGGTAACAATTCTTTCCTCCCAGTGAGATCTTGTCAAGGCATGTTGGTCAAAAACCCTACAAGACAGCAAACATGGCAATTAAATTTACTATACTAGGTACACCAAAGATTAAAAAAACACGATAACAATTGTTTACTACGTCATTCACTTCAATGAATTTCTCAGTGCAAAGTTTCAACTGGCAAACTGGTAACAAGTACCCAGGAAAAGCAGACAAACAAGGCAAAAAACTTATGGGGCAAAGGTACAGCATATTTTTCATGCCCAATCAAAACAATCTGTCTATATTACACCACACAGCGCTATTGACATATAGAGAATGCCACATGATGGTTCAATAGCTATGCCCCCTAAAGCACTCTTTGATGCTAAAACATTGGATGTCAACTATCTTTACAGTTTCAGATGAACACACCTCTGAGGCAGGATTCGGTCATTGGCGAGGAAGCCCGGTTTACAATCCTCCAAATCATAGTCACCATATTTGGATTGGACGGCATAAGACGCTAGGAGAACGGATGTTTCTGGGGAACAATAGATTTCATCATTTAAGATGGAGTCCTTCACTTGCAGGAAGAACATCCTCTGTAGAAAAGACAAACCTTGCTATAAAAACAAACCTAATTAATGCAACACTCTCACAACTACAATAAATCGTTTAATATTCCCTACAAGAATAAATTTATACAGACTCTTCTTACTTAATCACATCACAAATAATTATCAATTCAACCACAATATTCCTAGAAGTAATTCACCAGAACTGCTATTGCAAAACTGCACAAAATTCGTAATCACAATCTCCAAGCTTCTAAAGCACCCCTCAAAAGGTAAATGCACCAGGGAACCATACCTCTAATGCAAAATACTCACAATATCTCTAAATTTATTTTAGCAACTCTATGAAGATTCTGTTGACATCTTTCCAAAGTTCTACATGGTTTTCCTTGTGTTGTTCCTAGGCAAGTAAATACCATGCAATTACAATTACATGCTGGTAGACTAGCAATTCATGGAAATAATGTGTAACCACTTTAACATCACAAATGTTGCTGATCTTAGAATACAACATGCAACTGGGATGATCACCCTTAGGTAACGCAAGACAGGTTTTGTCACTGACCTGAGTCACTTCTTGTATTAACTCTTCAGCAACATCCTCCGGGTAGAATTTTGCCCTGAACTTGAACTGTAGTGGCGTCTCTTTCTTGATGTCTTGACTCTGGACCTACAGCAAAATGCATTAACTATTTCAGCACTAGTCAGAACCGTTGACAAACATATGTAGTGCTCTGCAGAAAACAAAATGGCAGATACTTGCAAATCTATTGAAATTGTTTACCCTTTTGTTTAGTTTGAGCCATGTGCTGAATCCTTTGTCATCCAAGTACATCAGACCAAAGTACCAGATTTCACGAATACCAACCGTCTTTACTACCTGAAAACACAAACGACAACCAGAACATTTAACTCCATCTACGGCAGATACATTGCACATATCCTAAATACATCAACACTTAAGTTCCATGTGGCTTCAGTATGCACTTATCTGTCCCAAGGGAAGCCAGAAGTCAAATTTCGTACATTTTTTAGGCTCGTGAAAGGTGTCAAGTAAATGATCTGATACACTCACACATAATCTATGACAACATTTTCCAATCTTTCTTGGCTATGGAACCCTCCTGATCTGATATTTTTTGGCAGAAACCTGCCAAAACTAAACATGGGTACAAATGCTTAAGAATGAGCAAAAATAGGTTTAGGCCTAGATTAGATTAATAATAACACAAATTATTGATATGATGACATATGAATTCGATTTCATATAAAGTTATACACAGACGTTAAACATAGAGCCTTTTAAGAGAAGTTTGTAAAATTTATTTTAAATTGTTTGAAACTTATTGTTCGTACTGCAAATTTTCCACAGAACCCTTGTCATCACCTCACGGAATCCTAGGTTCCGCGGAATACAGTTTGGAAAACGCTGATCTATGACAGAGACGTTCATCAGGAAGGTCGGTCTCTTAGGTTTCTGGCTGTTAATAATTATTTCACTTATCTTGTTTACAAGCCATAATCATAACATAAGTTAAATAAATTCATATATGCTTGTGAATCATGTGCCAGAATATTAAAAAACTGGTCTTGGCCATTGCAGTAAGAATAAAACATAATTCTACACCATTAATATTATGACTTTGATCTCATAGGCTGAAATCAGAGTTAAAAAAAAATTTCAATTCAAACACATGAACATGGATAATAAATGGTAGTAAGTGAATTTCTTTTTGAAAAGTTACCTGATCAAAAAGTTGTTTGCCTGTGGTGCTAGGCTGTACGGCAAACTCCAGCTCAGCATCCATAGAAGTCACTCGAACATTTATCTACAGATACAAGAAGAAGTCAAGTGTACAGCTAAAGGAAAATATTATACCAAGGTTATTCATCCACACAATCCAAAAGGGCTTCTAGTAAAGACAGCTTAGTAAAACTTATACCTGTCAGATAAATGCAAAACATATCAAAAGCAGTTCATTAATTAGCCAAAGTTAAAATTTAAGGGACAGGTAACAGTCAACAATGAATAATTCCAACTGTTAAATTTGCAAACAGCAGTGGCGTGAAGCTCTGAAGCACCTTGCATACAACCTGAGAATTAACGACTCAGAGAGAGTAATGATGGCTACTCAGAGTTTCATCAATGACTCATAGAATCTCAGGATCTCCCATCTCTGAACTTAACTGATCTTATAATCCATTAATAAAATTGCCCTTAGACAACTGAACTTGGAGTGCTTCTGAACACATAAGAGGTGAAGAGATGCTATTATAACATTCAGAATATCTGGTTTTTTGGGGAGGGGTGCAGAGCCTTGTTGCATCATATTTGAGAGTAGTTATAACCTTGTGACAACGCGTGACTAGGGGCTGGGGTCAAAATTCGTCCTAAATTGCGTGGCCTCATTTATGGACGGCCCCTTACCAGCAATTTTATATGGGTCAAAAGCTTCATTCATACAACATCTTCCTTATATAACCAAACTCTCTAACACACCTTTGCAAAACATAAACACTTTATTACTGTCTAGCCATACCTACTTTGAACTCCTCGTTCCCCATCTCTTCGCAAACAACAGTGCTCCCAACCAGTACTCAGAACTAGATTAGGCTACATACAGAACTGTAGAGATCAGCAAAGTTTCCAAATAAAAGTCAAGCTGTCTGCTGTATGACACAAGTCACCTGTAGGGAGTTCCTGTATAAGGCACAAGGATGTATTAAAATAAGGTACGCATCACTAGTAGATGTGAACTCCACATAGGGTATACCGTCCACATGCTGTCAGCATTTGGGAGCTCCAACCCTTTCTTCCTATTTTCCCTTATTAATAATTAAATGATTCCAGCAGCAACATAAGTCCAATTTATTAAGGATTAGTGCTAATGTTATATGTTAAATAAATGTCAGCATTTGATGATAGTATGCCAAATTCTATGGTTACCCATCAACGAGTCAACTCGCATGTCATGTGATGAATTTTTATAAATTTACTAACCAATGAAAAAATGACTTAAAATGATAGACTTTCAAACAATATGGCTCATAATAGGTAAGCAAGTGTGCACATAATTATGTGCTCCCGTATGGCATCACTTGACACATTCAGACATGGTCAAAGCGTATCTTTGCACAAAACTCCTAACCCTGAGCAACATTACAAGTACAAACTCACCTTCGTCAGAAGAAGGTACTTCGATGGTGGCTGGGCGCTAACAACAGTTTAAGTGAATGAGCAGTAGCTGCTTCATATGACTTAAAATTGTACAATCTGACAATGGAGGCTAGCTAATCATGAAGTACACAAAAAACTACAGTACGTCTGTCCAGCCGCATGGGGTAAGCAAGACTGAAGTAGGTCTGTCCACCCATTCTCCACCCAAATGGACAAACAAGACAAGTCTTTTCTCTACCCACATGGGACAAGCAAGTGTATGTCTGTCCACCCACATGGGACAAGCAAGACCACTGACCGTCCTGTGTAGCAGTAACACCAAGTGGGCCATGCCATACAATGATCAACAACAATATTTCTAAGCTGGCTCTTAATTTTGCTGTAATGACATTTGTGACAGCTGAGCATTACTTGCCTTCGTTGCAATCATCTTAAACTTACACCAGACATTACATAAGCATTGCATGTTTAAAGTAAGAAAAATGCTGCTCACAGGCTTAGGCATCTTTGCTTTAATTTTCTCATCAAGTTCTGTTGCTGCCTGTTAAAAAACACAAAATTCCTTAGATAATTCAAATGAATCTGCTAGTGGTGTTTTACACCACAAGATATAAAAAGCTCTATCTAAAGACAACATGATTAAACTGCAAATTAACCTGCAAACAGAAATATAGCCATTTCTAATATCAGAGCTAAAAGGTTGGAAGGTGATAGAGTGAGGCAGAGGATTTGCCATCAGCCATCAAAATCAAGGATGATACTATGAAATCACCAACTTCACACCTAAGGCTGCCTCCTTTTGACTAGTTGTTAATACCGTTTTTTGGGGCAAACCGATTTCTGGATTTAAAAAACCGGTTATAAACCGGTTCTTAGAGGTGCTCTTAGAAAAATATTGTAAATTGTTACATAACACAATTCTGCATGCTATTTCATGTATGTTATGTATCGCAATGTAGCGTCATCACTCGATACCAAAGAGTTTAAAGGCGAAGTTTTGTGGGCAGTCAGTTTTGCGATAAACTGAATAGCGAGCTACCACTGTCTTGTCAATCAAACCTGAACTCATTGAGTGGGGCTACAGTGAAGAAGTGCCATATTCAAGTCCACCGCCGGTCAATTCCTTTCAGTTGAAATGCCTGCATGCCTTGGAATGGGGTTGGCATTTGCTGTCTGTCTGTCTGTACCTATCCTGTAGGAATAAACACACGTGCACAGCGGCAGCACAGGTGTCGTGGGATGAGGCCTAAACGTGGGCTTGGTTAGAGGCGAATTGAGGAGGTGTGCTGAATGATGTGTAGGCCTGCACAGGAAGGACTAAGTACTTAGTAACTTAAATATACCTTAGCCTATAGTTGCATGGGAACAACTCAAGAAAAGTCCCCATCCCTCGTTTTACCTCAACCTTGATTCTTCATTCACCGACACTTGCACTGCTAATTCTCATGTCCTCGACCTAGACATGATTTTACCAAAACCTTAGGTTCTCCGTAGGTTTTATATGATTCGTTCAGTGTTCTTTTCATCGGCACATAGGATTCACAAGGCTTTGACTTCAGGCTGATTTAAAAGTTACGTAATAATGACAGATATGCGTGTAAGTCAGAAATAGACTGAAAAGAATACTAGATGAATTCTATCAAACGGCGCATAAATATACACATATACATATATAGAACATATATATATATATATATACAGAGTGAGAAAGCGAGATCTGCTTAGTGTAGTCGGCGTGACCCCCAGAGGGATGAAACTATAATAATATTAAATTTGTTCCACAACGAACACAGGCACGAAGGCAAAAGAGTGGCATATCAAGTACAGGTGTGTAGATGCATATAATTATAAGGACCATGAAGCACGATCATTGTTTCAATTGTTATTTCCAGTGCATTTCCCTCAGCTGTCTACTTGACCCATTTGAGCCTATTCAGATAGACTGACCACAGCTGTTCATTTGGTTAAGATTGTACCCCAGGAGGATGAGATGCTTTTGGGAGATCTCATTGGTAGTTAGCAGGCGGCAGGTATTCATTAGACCACGCCTCTCAAACCTTGGGCTTTAAGTGGTGCTTTAACTTCAGGTTTTCCATATAAGTGATAATATCTTCATTGGCTTGGGCTACCATTCCCCTAGCTCACATTCCCACGTTAGGCTTGTCTTAACAAAATAGCCGTTTATTAGCAATCGGCAGCTATTAATTGCCCTGTCGGAAGACACAAACGGGAAATATTTCCCTCAGTCGCATCTGTATCTTTGAAGTTGACTGACTTACTTGAGCAGTTTCCTATGTGAATTAATCAAGGATAAGTGAGATAACCAATGAGGTGAAAAAAATAGAAAAATTCGAATACCGATTTGCAAATGACAGACACCGATTACCGTTTTCAAAACCGATAACCGGAATTCCGGTTATATTTGTCGTTAGGCCTATTTGATAAAGAAAAAAACGTTAAAATATATTTGATATCATTTTAATATTATTCAAAGATGGTACAATTAAGTTCCATTGAGCTGCATGATATCATTAAGCTCCACTGGGCTGCATTTATTTTGGTTATTGTGGACAATTCGCAATTTTTATTATCTGTCACTGGAAAACGCCAGAGTCGACAGTTGTTCGTTATTATAGTAATGCCCTTGACTCGCAAACTGATATAATGAATCCGATAATGCAGTCATTTAAAAAAATTATTTTTCTTGGTTAAAATTGTTACTTGTTAAAGTAAAATAAAAAATGTAGTATAAAGCAATAGTATTACAGACCTCAGTTAATTTTAATTTTGTATGCCCATATAATTTCGAGGCCCCCTTTGAAGCAGAGGCTCAGGCCAAGTGGCTCGGCTGACCCCCCCCCCCCCCACAGGGCCTGTACACTGCACATTAGTCATGGCATCAGCATAGCTTTGCAAGTGATGTATTTCAACTGGCATCTACAATACAATACAACTCGGCATTTATAACGCGCTTTATCACGACAAGTCGTGCTCGAAAGCGCGCACACGTCTCGACGACGCAACTGCAGTTGTAATGGAGGGCAATTGTGTGCGAAGGACCTACACAGTGACTCCTAGAACGAAAGTCAAACCCGCTCGCTCAGCTCACACTGAACATTACGGGCTGACCGCTCTAACCTCTCGGCCACCATGCAACACATCTAATTTCTTCTTTTCACAAGTCTCGCATGTTTCTTGTTCTTCTGCTCAGTCAATATAAAAAAATCAGATTGTTCCAATCTCATCCAAAAATAACTTCAATCCTTCTTTTCAATCTAAGTTAACTAAATGAATTGTCTTAACCCGACTCAATGACAGCTTCTGGTCTAACTAATTTAGAACTCAATACCCAAAGAACTGGCTTCATTAAATACTACTACACAGAAACTCATGCATTTATTTCAAGTTTAACCAAAGAATTCATAAAAGTTGTGCAAACTACCAAACTAAAAATCAAGAGAATAAGACTCTGAAAATACTCTATACTCGAACTCAGTACTACACACTCGTAATACTCGGTAGGAAAATGACACTCAATTCATCCCTGATCTCCCAATGGATGGTATCCAACCTACTCTGCCTCAACCCTTCCAAAACGAAATTCATAATCATATTCTTTCTCAACCAACTCAAGAAATTTTAAAATTCCTAACCCTTCAATATCCCTATCCACTAGCTCTTCATTCCTTCTTTTCACCTTTGATGCCCCATCCGCAATCTTGGTGCCACTTTGAACCTCATCTCTCACTGTCTATTAGCTATGACTACGGATGCAGCACAACACGTTTCGTACAAGACTTGTTTTGTTAAAGCGAGCTATAAATATTTAGTTGCATTGTATTGTATCTAACCACATCTCCAACTTCTTGCCTCCAATTCACAACAATCATGAACAATCGTGACCTCTGCAACATCTGGTCCATGGTTGACTTCAAACTGCCTCCACCATTGCTCACTAACAGCTCGATAACTGCAGTTCCCATGTCCTCAACCTTGAATTGACACAATTCAAGAGTCTGTTACTTATTCAAAACTTACTAGCCAGAGCTACCACCAGAACACCTAAGCATCACCACATCAATTCAAGCCTCAAATCACTTCACTGGTTACAAATCCCAGAGCGAATCCACTTTCAAGTAGTATCAACTTACAACTTCTTACAATACGAGCCATATCAAACATTGCATTGTGTCTCTGGAACAATAAAGCCTCCTGAACTCCGCCCTTTTCGGTTCCTCAGCCATCAATGCAAATCACCTGCAATCATCAGCCTCAGGCTCTAAAATCCATCACCCCTTGATTTTGTTTCAAGATATCAAAAGGTATCACTGGCAACAAAGCTGTTGCAACAGGCTAAACTTTCTGTATACACCTAACAACTGCCCATTAATAGATTCAGACACTGGATCAAACCCTAAATGACATGGTGCCCATTCAAATGGGCAGTGGTGAAGATCTCTCTAGATGTCATCAGGAAAAGTTTGGTATTGGACCCATTAGAAAAACCGGAGAAAATCTACGCCCTTACCCTCGTGTCATTCGCCTAGACGTAAGCATTAAGCATAAACTAACATTCTTCAACGTTAGCATAAAATTATAGATAAAAGTGTATTATATTATATCATGGTGCCTCCAGTGTATTTTATTATTTGAGGTGATAGATGTCCAACTGTAGCTTAAATGGAGATGGGATCGAAGAAAAAGAAGAATGTGCAAGTAGAAACTGGATTGATGCAAGAAATTATGCTTAAATGAAAGCTGGATCAAAGAAAATATCATGCTTAATTGATGTGAGAATGTCGTTGCGATGGACGTGGAATCAAAGTAAACAAAACCTTGTACGCGCGCAAAAACCCGACTGATTAAAAGAAATATACCTAAATGGAAGCTGGATTGATGAAAAGAAATATACTTAAATGGAAGGTGGATCTACGAAGAGAAATATGCATGAATGGAAGCTGGATTGGTGAAAATATCATGCATAATTGGAAGTTCGGGTCGTGGACAAAACCCCTCTGACAAAATCCCCCCTAAGAAGAACAAAATCCCTCCTAAAAAAAATTTCTTACTTTTTTACTGTTATTATTTAGAAACGTGTGTATACTTTAAAGTCTGAGGTAAAGCAAGTGTCATATATAACATTTCAAAGTCTGATGCGGTCACTCAGTTATCGTCGTCCAATAGTTAAATAGCAAACAGTTAATTAGTTTCTTGGTCTTTTTGTTGTTAATGTATGATGTCTATGTACACTGTGCGTAATTCATATGCTAGCTGTGACAGCTTTTTCAGACACGACAGTGAGTCTATGCAGAGCGTATGTGTGCTATCTGTGACACGATTTCTTATATAAGTTAGACCAGGGGCGTCAATCCCCCTCTAACTGATGGAGGCAAACAACCTGGTTCCAAATATCAGGTAGTCAAGATATCCTCCCTAATACTCAAAAAATACCGCCCCTATCTAATAGTCGTACTGAGCAGGGCTGTTAACAATACTGGAAAAAGTATTGCAATAGCAATACCAATACTTCCTAATTAAAAGTATTGCGATACCAATACCAATACTTTTACCAATACTTGCTTAATTTGATCTTAGCATAAATTCATGCACCAACAATTATAGAAAATTTTCCAAGGAATCGCTTGGGCCAATCACAAGGGATCTAGAAAAGAGGAATGGTTACTCGTCAGATTTCCGTGTACACACTTTTCTCTTTAACACAGATGTCTCCCCAATCCAACGGCATTATTTTGTATTTTGCTGACATACTCGGCAGTCATTCGTAAAGGTTGATGAATCAGCTAGTTATTTTGAAAGGATCTAAAATTTATGGCTTCTTAATATCGCCCAAAAACTGTTGACACGAAGGAATATGGGAACTTTCCAGTCCTATGCATATTTTGGTCCTTGGGCCAATCAGAATGTTTTTGAAGTAGCCTTCAGGCAAGCTGTTCGAACACTATGCTCTGATATCGCACTTGCAATCTTCGTTTCATCAGTCCTATTCATTTTCAAGATCAAGATCAATTAAATTTGCAAGCACTCTAAAATTACTTAGGCAAGCCATTTCTACCAGTGAATGCAAAAGGACATAGGCCTACTTCTGTCATTTCTTTATTTAACCCTCAAATATTAAATCTGTTCGCACCAAGGTATTTATATGGCCGAAAGAGGCTGTATATGTATATATATATATATATATAAACTTATCAAAGCGCAACGAAACCAACGATTGACTTCGCATATTTATTGAAAAATTGTATAAAAATTTCAGTGAGAAAAAGTATTGGTATCGAGCATCGCTGACAGGCTAAAAATAGGTATCGCGATACACATGCAATACCAGCAAAACAAAACTATCGCGATACTCGCTGCGATACTGACAAAAGTATCGCGATACCAAAGTACCGCGATACTTTATCACGATATTAACAGCCCTGGTACTGAGTGTCACTTGTAATGCTGTGCAGACTTTGTTAGTAGTGTCAGTTATTATGATATGGCTTCGAATTGCAGAAGCTAATTAGGGCAAGATGGGGGGGGGGTTGTCCGGAGGGGGTGGGTTAATGTCCTGCCTAAAACAGAGGGGATTATGTCAGAGGGGTTTTGTCAGAGGGAGTTTTGTCCTACACCCAGAAATTCAATTGATGACAAAATGGCGTCGCGGTTAAATCTAGTGGAATTTCTGGTCAACATTTTGTTTAATTAAATACTCTAAATCACACTTAAAAATTCCATTTAGCGATCCAGCTTCCATTTAAAGCTTTATTATTATCATCAATCCACCTTCTACGTACAAAACACATGATATAATGACGGAAATAATTAAATACGCTAAAATACACCGCAAGCACAGGGGGTAATAAAATACGCTAAAATACACTTTTACCAAATTATAAACAGGCGATTAATTATACCGTACATATATAAACAACATGCCAGATCCAACGTATGATACATTGAAACCACTCACCTTTTACTGCACAACAACCACTCGTAAACACGGAGACTTAGTGACGTTTCCAATATGTCCGACAACAACGACAGCAAGCGACTGCGCATGACTTCGTTGCAGTGCTTCTTCGTTGGCGCATACTGCTACATTCTCTCAACGCTTTTTAGTCGCTGCAATCCGTAAACCTATTCATAGGAGTCTAGGACTCTTGGCTACCAACTTGTCTAGTAATCTTAGATATACCATCTTTGGCAATACCACGCGGAAGTCAGTTGCGATCGTAGCCTTTTCGTAGGTTGTTAGAATGCTACAAGAAACTTCTCATATAGTGCTAGTGAGGAAGCTTGCCCAAAGTACAGTACGTGAGACTTTCAATATGGGGCCCTAAGCCAGCATAAGATGTGGGCCCTTGTTGCCGGGGAAAACGAATCGCACAGACATCGCACATTTTAAATATTACAATTTCAGCTTTTTTGCATATATCACTTATGACAATATCACTTATTTCAATAAACAAATAGTTGCCAAAAGTGCACAAGTTCAAAAAATTTGGGCCTACTTTCGGAAGAATTTTTTCCTGGAATTCAAGGGGTCGTTCACATATTATATAACGCATAAAATTTCAATTTTTTACCCACCCTACCCCTAATAACGTTATATAACAGCAGCTGGGACCCCCACCCATATTTACGCATATCATCCTCGTTGTCATCATCCTCGCTATGGATGCGTCGTTAAATAAATTTATATCAGTCAGTCAGCCCCACCCATATATTATATAAGATATGTTACCTACCCCCTACCCCATCCCAATCTATAAGCACATTAAAAGACATACAATCGACATGATTGTATTGCACAATTTGAAAGTTTTATAACAATACAATGTTACTTAGGCTTTAATAGTGACTAGATTATGTTAGTTAGTACTGTAGTTTAGTTACTAGACAATGCAAATTAGCACAATAATCGTTTAATACTAGAAATGCAAGATGAATTAACCCTTATCACTCCTTAGGCCGCTGTGAGCGGCCAATTTTAATGCGTTTGATATATTAATTGGAGGAGTAAGGGTTAATAAAGTTAACTATTAGGCCTACAACATGAAGGCAGCAGAGTTCAAACCATACTAAAACCCTTTAAAATTTATAGAACCGTATTAGCTATTCAATCATGCAGTCCGAGACCAAGACCGAGATCTAGACAGAGAGGTCCAAGACCAAGACCGGGTGGTCCAAGACCAAGACCGACCGGGTGGTCCGAGACCAAGACCAAGATCGATACTCTTTTTTTATAAACAATTCAATTTATTAAGACGCTAAAAGGAATAACACGCCTAAAGCATTATCTTTATTGCTGAAGAATACTAATCTTAATAATGTTCCAGAAAAAAGTTTGACCAATCTGAACTTTTGCGGGTTCAGCCCTTGGCTTCGGCCTGAGAATATCACACTATAAATTACTTACAGTATACATACGATAGGTAAATATTTTAAGACACCTCAACAAGTAGATTAACGTTCTGTTTGTATGGTGTAGGCCTACTTGTTCTCGGAATTGTAGGTTAACAGTGACTACACGTGGCCGGACACATAATTATTTGATTATTCCAAAACCTTGACATTTGTGAAAGCAAATTTTGAAATGGTTGGTTGCGTAGCAAATGCATTTTTTGCCCATAGTAACATGTATATATAATTGGTCAGCGCGTCGTAAATCGATAACAAGCGCGTAAGCCTTATAAACATCCGGTGTCTCTAATAATCCTTTAAGACCAAGACCGACGCATTCGAGGCCAAGACCAAGACCGATGGTCCGAGACCAAGACCAAGACCGATGCATTCGAGACCAAGACCAAGACGGCAGTTTTCCGGTCTCGAGGCCGTCTCGAGACCACACACCTTGTAATCAGAGTACGATCAGATATTAAGGCAAGCTGAAATGACGTAATTCTGATTAAGATTAGGTTAGGTAAGCTAACATGAGGTAATTCAGAATGAGATTAGGTAATACAACCAAAAATGAGGTAATTCAAAGTATGATTAGGTGAAATAAGGTAAAATTTGGGAATTCTGAGTAAATTTAGGTAATTGAGCATAAAATGAGGTAATTCAAAGTAAGATTAGGTAAGGTAAGATAAAATGAGGTAATTCAGAATAAGATTAGGTAAGATAACCTAAAATGAAGTAATTTAGAGAAAGCTTAGGCAAGGTAAGCTAAAAAAAGGTAATTCAGAGCTTCTATTAGACAATTGTGTAATGTATGTTGCTAATACGATAACTTAAACGATTTCAATGAAGTATGCATTTACACTTTCGTTTTTCCTTGATATTATTCTGATTTCTCCAAGTTCTGCGTTTTCCTTTTCTACAGTTTCAACGGGTGGAATGCTGCGGTGTTGCCACAGTTTACCAGACAGGAGTCAAAGTTTCGAGAAAGGTCCAGCTCGCATTATAAATGTACTGAAGGAACGGAGTCTCACTGTAGTCTCCCTGTTTTCTGATCAAAGGCCGGTTCATATAGGTAAGACCTAATTATGTACTTGCAAATTGGGACCCTCATAGGCGAGGCTCCTGGATTAAATAGGTCTGATTGGAGATGGGATGGATATCGTGGTGTGTTTTACATGTAGATCCCTTTATAAGCTGGTTTTGTAGGTGAGAATCTGGCGTGTTTAAAACTCCTTGTTTGGTCGGTGGTGTCAGATGTGATATACAACGCCGTAATCTCGTACTCTGTCGGTAACCTTGTGTTGTTTGTTGTTGTAGTTCTGGAGATGAGTCGTGGGAAAAGATGAATGATGGTAAAAGACCAGAGCAGAAAGAAGAAGACAAAGAGTCAGTTAAGAAGGAGTAAATGAAAACACAGGAATCAATTCAATAGACAAAGTCAATATGGAAATGGGGACAGACCCATGTGGACAAAGCAGGGATAGTAGCTTAGCAAATAGGCCCCTACGACAATTGTTATTTAAGTTCTCCGAATGAATGATTGAGTGAATGATGAATGAATGATTGATTATGACTAATATTAGGACTTTGGAAATATGTTTATGATAGGACAATATTTTTTAAGATTAGCATGGAACAGTACTTGTGATAGCTTTAAAATATAAACTTGTATTAAAACAAATTTGTTGTGTCTTTATTTGATAGTTTGTGATAGTTTAAAAATGTTAACTTGTATTAAAAAAGTTATTTCATTTTAGTCAACAGCTGTGCGTGCTTAATTGCATGTATGGTCCGGAGGATCCCTGTAGGGTCCGGGACAGAGGGAAGACTCTGTAGGGTCCGGGGGGACTCTATAGGCTGTAGGGTCCGGGGGGACTCTGTAGGGTCCGGGGGGACTCTGTAGGGTCCGGGGGGACTCTGTAGGGTCCGGGGGGACTCTGTAGGGTCCGGGGGACTCTATGGGCTGTAGAGTCCGGGGGACTCTGTTGGGTCCGGGGGACTCTATGGGAAGGTCCTTGGCTATAAATAAGAGCGCATTTCTGTATAGTTAGTTTTAGTCTGAGTTTGGAATTCAGTCGAGTTGAGTGCGTAGTCAGAGGTAACAATAATAATCCCTGATATTATTTCATTTTACAGGAATTATTTTAAAAGGTGGTTCCACATCACTGTCTTGGCTCCGTCTGGTCTCGAAGAAGTTTTCCGGATCGAACCATTCACCCTCAGTTTACGCTACGGTCGAACAGTTCAGCGCTGTATCGTATCGTGTGATCGCCACGATCATGAAGCACCCTACACTGTATGCCTACGATCGAGCGTTGATCATACAGAAGTGGGTCACCATCGCTCAGGTATTTGATAGTTCCAATCATTATGTATTGAATCAATGGAGGTGACAAAGGTGTAATGGCTAGCCTGGTAAACTGTTGGTCCAGGTTAAAGTCCCACAAAAGTAGAAATGACCTTCAGGCTTTCTAAATGAACTTCTCTTCTTTTTCTTCTTCATTAGAAGTTGTGATATTTAGATTTCATTATATTTATTTGTTTGATTGTTATCTGGAATTCGTTGATTAGGTCTGTTTATCCAGTTACTTATTGTCGTAGGAATGTCGAAACCCGAAGAACTTCTCCTCATTGAAAACCATCCTATCTGGCCTACAGAGCGCACCAGTCTATCACCTGCACAGCGTCTGGAATCAAGTCAAAGGCTGAAACCATCTTCTGTACAAATCAATACACTCGCACACACACACACACACGCGCGCGCACGCGCACACACACAAAACCACGTATATATATATCATATATATATATATAGGATTGAGATGGCTTGATCAGACATGATCAGACATGTTCCCCATGATCCAACATGCTAAGAATTGCTTGACTTCATTTGGGTTTGCTGTGATTGTCATAACCACACATCTTTTATCCATGTACCAAAGCTTTGTCCTGGTTGAATAGGTACAATGGCTGTAAATCTGAAATGACTGTTGATCCTTTATTATACGCAGAAGCTGGTTCTCTTTTACGAACTGTCAGCGATTTTCTCTGAGGAAGACAACCAGAGAACGTGTCGTGAATTGCTGAGCAAGGTGAGAATTACAACAGAATCAGAGAGTTATTCTCACAAACAGAAACCGTAATCATCATTAATTTAGACTCTTGATTAATTAATTGGCATTGGGGAAATGATCAGTTGGTGATCGGCTGCAATGTATTATTGTAATCACACTGACTGGCTGGGTGGCTGACTGACTGATTGAGTGAATGACTGATTGAGTGAATTATTGATTGAATATCTGATTGACCGATTTAGTGAGTGACTTACTGAATGACTGATTGAATTATTGACTCATTGAGTGACTGACTGATTGATTTAATGATTAAACTGAATTATTGAGTTACTGAATGACTGATTAAGTGAATGACTGATTGAGTAAATGACTAATTGAGTGAATGACGGATTGAGTGAATGACTGATTGATTGATGAAATTTATAGCTGAATTTTATTTATTAAATTACTGACTGATTTAGTTAATGACTGACTGAATTATTGGTTGAATGAATGACTGATTAAGTGAGTGCATGGTTGAGTGAATGACTGACTGAATGACTGGTTTTGAGATACTTTAGAAGCTGTTTTATAAATGGAGTGGCACTAAGATGCCATTAACTTGACGAGACCAACTTATTTCTCAGCAATTTCAAAAGCTACAAACATCGTTTAACATGGTTTCATTTCGACTGGAAATTTAAAAAGATGCACGATAAAAAATGCAGTCTAATAATTTCCCGTCGCTGTATTCAGGAGGGAACAGCGAAGAAGTTCGCCGATCCTGGCACGGTGAGAACGCCAAAGCGTCTGCTCGGGTGGCCAGAGGCCATGAAGCACAGAAGGAGTCCTCTGCTTGACCCTGTAAGTCTTACTAGAAGTATCTCTGAGTTTAAGTGCAGTTTTATTATTCTTTCAATGGGTTTTTGTGATGGGCATACTGTATAGGGACATTGAGCAAGTCCTACACACATCTGCTGTGTGCCATCGAGTGATGCTTTGTCTTTACTCGTTGGAACTTGTTAAATATGAAAAACTAATATTAATAATAGTTGTAATAATTATTTTAGCAAAATAACAAGAAGTATCAATAATAAATATAAAAATAACAATTATAGTTAGGCATGTTCACCTATGATCTGGAGAAGAGGCCTGATTGTCTAAATTATTCAATATCACACTATAGCTTCATATGTTTTACAAGGAATTTTCCCATATTAGAAGTAATAGTTATTATTATTATAATTACTGATTAGTTTGACTGTAATTATATTAGTATTTGAGATTAAGATTTGCTTGCTTATGCTTTCAGTTGCGAAACAGCGACCATACAAGAACGTTGCTGTTGAACGCTTTTCTCTAGGACATCACGGCCAGTCCAGAAGAATATTCTGTCTCACAGATTCTTTCTAATAACACAGGTGTGTAAAAGTATCTTTATTGTACTTATAAAATAATATGTCTATGTCCTGAAGTGTTAATAACTATTATCATTTCGGTATTGAACATTTGGATAGCCTTTAACAATCAGAATGCAACTAACAATCCGCTGTTGGCAGTAATTTTTGGTGTCAAAGGGAAGAAGCCAATACATGTTCATTCATTAAGAATATGTATATAGGACCTTTTCAATGTTACTACTCAGGAGCGCTCCTGATTCAACCCCGGCTGACAGGTAGTAGCCCATTTGCGATAGTCAGAAATCGTTAAAATGAGATCCTGGAAGAATCAGGTCTTATTATTTAACTAATTTAAGTTTTGGGTTCATGTTTATGTGTTGTGCTTCTTGATCGAGACAATTTTAAATACCTGAAGAATAGTTTGAAATACGTCTGCCGATTCAGTTGTTTTGTAAGGTTAAAATTGCCAGATCTCCATGCCTCAACTTTGAATTTTCACTTTTCATTTGCCTCTGTGTTACTTATATCTGACACTTAACACACGAACTGCATTGGCTTCCATTTTAGCACTCTCATCGTTGAGGCTGCATAGCAAGGCATTTAATTTGAATTAGCTGTGCTTACACCTTCTTACGTCACCTAATATTATTTATTTGGTTTTTCTACACAGAACTGCAATTGCCTGAGAAGGGAAACGTCTTCTACGCCATCAACACTTCAGAAACCGACATTAAATGCATAATTCGTAAAAACACCGATTTGCATCGACATCAAATGAAACCGACTCAAAAACCGAGGTTTAGGAAGCTGCAGTTATGATGACTGCTTGATCCATCGATGTGAAAGAAGCCACTGTCAAGCGTTGATGCCGCGATCATTTGGCAACATTAGATTCTATTCTCATACAAAAGAGTATTTTAGATCTTCGTTTAGTTATTGGAAGAAAGAAATCTCGTTTTATTCTTGACGTGTGTTCTTGGCGCCCAATGCGCAGAGCTTTTAAGAATTTATTAATAGGGTGAATTACTGCAGCTTATGCTTTATCATAAACCAGTCTATGATCATGGATTGCATAATTATTATAATTGTAGGCGAGAGTATGTACTGAAATTTATATGTAGCCGGGAAATCCACTATAGTCTACAATCAGAGGCGACGATTTCGTTTGACTGGTGGGGGACACCCAATGAGGGGTAAGAAATGTGAGGGGACACACGTGTAACGTGTCCCCTCTCTGTAAAAGGTGGGGACTTGTCCCTCTCGACCCTTCGCCGCCTCTGTGGTACTGTAAGAATTTTTCCTTTATAACTTTTGAATAGCTATATGACGCATCTTGTAATGAAGTGGATTAGCATCTACCGCTTTCCTCGTACAGGCATCCGGCTCGACACATGAACTCCAGTTATTAATCAGAAAAGTCAAAGAGAAACACTTGGATCAGCTGGAATACAAGATTTGTAGTTTAATGAATTAATGGTATAAATGTTCGATTAGTTAGCGTCTTCATCTAAAAGTTATCCACACAATTTCCAAACAATCATAACCTACTGGGTCTATATATAAAATTATACATATTAAACAAAATTATCTTGAGCCAGCATTATTTTCAAAGTATGTTGTGCCAACGTGAAGTATCGTATTGGTGTTAAGTGGCTTATTTCAACTTTAGGTATTTGTAAAATCTTTAAAAATTCTCCAGGATTTAGCTTGGTCACCGTCTTGGAAGATATCATGGCTATTTATAGTAAGATAAAATTCTAGGCGTCGTCTCTCCCCCTTGCAGGAGATTACGAGAAGGAAAGAGTTTCCATGCGAGTTGGAACCAGAGGATTTAGGGTTTGACAGGAGCAAAGGACAACAGTTTCATAGAGGGATTTGCGGGTGGGTCCTGAAAGTGTTCAGAGGACCACAGCGTCAGTCGAGGGCTTAATTCTTGTCCAAGAAAGCCTCCGCGTTCTTGAAGATCTCGTCATCCGATCCATCCGCAGCGATCTGAAACAATAACCGCACAAATGATGCAAGCAGCTCGTTTTCCGATTACCAGTTGTAACTTATTCAGTATACCCTCGACCCTGCTCGTTAATCATGATTTGATTGAGTAGATTCGTAATCAATGCTGCCAGTTTCAATGGGCATCACATGACGCCATTTTGGGTTCCGGGCACAGACTCCGCACGCTGGCCAATCTCAAATTTAAGAAATATATAGCCACGTTTAGATTAACGAATATTGCCTTAGACATGTTGAGTTGACAAATATGAATATTGGCCCGATCCACAGATTGCCATCTAAAACCTGACCGCATCGCTTTGGATGGTATTTGAGAATCTCCATGCAGTGTTTTTTTAACATTACATCTCGGTCGTCCTCGGCATCAGCAACTTATGCAAAATCCGAGTCAAACACTAGCGTTGCTTATGCAAATATATAAGAGTTTGTAAACCACATAGGCTACACATAGAAACACAGTTTAGCATGATAACCACTATAATACTATAGCACACCCTGACTATTAAAACCTGTAGACTATAACTAAGAATGGAAGTTTAAAACGATTAATTTTGATCGACTAATCGTCGATTAATTTTACCAATTCTATTTATTTTAGCGATTAATTGAGGCTGCCTGTTCTGCCCTTGAGGTTGTAAGAAGACGACTAAAATGAACAAATAACCCCTAAATAGCAATAAATATAAATAATGCTATTAAAAGAAAAACAACGAATAATGTTCATTTCGTATTTGGCTTTGTTTATTGTGCAATACGCTTAGGCCTAGTCACAATTAACCATTAAATCTCAAATTAAAATAAATTTAACTGTTAATCTATCATTTCTAAAGTGGTTTAGGCCTACCATTAAAATAAATTTAATTGTAAACAGCCCCAAATGATACTCAGAATAAAACGAGCGTAAAACCGTTAATGACCGTGCAGACTTTCTTCTGCTTCTCGTAGTGATCGATAACGGCCTGCGTCTGAGTATGAAAGGTCTTGATCCGTTTGGCGATGTTCTCGTTCGTCTCACCGCGCTTTAGCAGTCTCTTCTTCATCGTATCGTCAGTCGTCTTGAGGTAGATGACGTGTTTGACGGCTGCAACGTCGCTCTCAAAGCGTTTGGCCTGTTCGAGTTCCGTTGGGTAGCCGTGGATGAGGAAGCCCTTGCTGCTGGAGGCTTTCTTCAGCATCGCATCGCGAAGCATTCCCAGCACGACTTCCTGGAACGCAAGATTTTCACAGTCAACACTTTGCGTTAGAGTAATTTTGAACATTTAACAACCGTTTTTTTTATGAAACTGAGTTTCTAGATAGAAACTAATAAACAATCTGTTCTTGACTTTGGTAAGTTTTGTTCCATCTTTGGCGCCGCTACAACACCACCCTTATCAAAACGATAGTGTCAGGTTATCTTGATGTGCCGCAATATAAATTTTCCACTACATTTGCTGCTGCAAAGATTTGTTTAAGTAAAGTCTTCCTGAAATATTAACATTAACTTGTGAACAGTTACCTTTAAACCTCAACCTCTGAACCTCAACCTCTGAGCCTTTTAACCTCTGAACCTCAACCTCTGCACATTAACCTCTGACCCTTAACATCTGAAGTTTCAGTCTTGAACCCCGCAACTTGGTTCTTCTAGACTTTGTGCACAAACAAATCTAACAATAAATAATATAATATATATATATTTAAATAGACAAGTACAAATGTAAAAACAGACCGAGGAAACGAGGTCGCCTTTCTCCATGATCTTGCCCAGCTCCTTCCCTTTTGTTGAACCCGAGGCGACCTCCGCTTTGAGCATATCACCGGTCGACAAATGCGTGAAGCCGTATTTCGCCACAATTTTCTCACACATGGCTCTTTTTCCACTTCCAGAGCCGCCTACGAAACACAACAGTTTGCTCGTTTGATTGGCGGTGTCCCTTAATTCGGTCACTTCTCTGCGTACATGCGGGATGTCCTTCACTGGCTCCCGGTTCAGCAGCGCATTAATTAATTAGTATAGGGTCTCCCTATTGTCTGGTACTTCGTCTTGCGGAGGGCGCCTGTCTACATGTTGGGATCTATTCATATTAACTTCGACCTGCTCTGGTTGCCGATCTCTTCACTCGGCTTCCAGAGGTGACTTTTTGGTTCCACATGCGCGCACTGCCATCCAACAGTATAGACAGAGTTTTTTCAATTGCGGGTCCCAGTGTTTGGAATAGCCTCTGAATAGTAATCTTGAAGATGTGCTATACAAATTGCATAGATTGATTGATTGACAACAACATGATCAGTATTATAGCGCAAAACGTAATCTACTCAAAGAACAAAGGGTAGCCAATTTGCTATACAGCGGACCAGACAAAAAGCCGGATGAGGCAGTGATGTCAACCAAAAGGGAATCGGTGAACGATCTCACATAGCCTAGGCGCCCGAAGTGGTGTGGGTCTTAATTTATTCTGAATAACTTCTGAGTCTCTCATATGTAAGTTCGTCCAAACCTGAGGTTATTTCTGTTACTATAACCTGGGACTTATATTAATCTACATAAATAGTCCATTGCGTAAAATCTGACCCATGCCTGCTTCTCAGGACTCTGTAAAAGCATAATTTCCTTCAAGCCTTTACTCGTCCAAGTCTTGCATAACTTTTGAATAAAAGTTTATTTCAAATCGGATCCTACATTGTCAATCTGTCACAGCTTGGAATGAGCGAGAGAGCATATAGGCCAACGTTTATTCTTCCCATTAGGCCTATTTTGGTTGTTTTGATAAGGTGCGTAAAACGATGTCCTTTTATTTAAATGTAGCTTAATTTCAGAGAAATTGTTGCAGTTATTTGGAAACACTTACCGAGTATAAAGTAGATCTTGGCGTGTTTCAGGTCTGCAAGTAAGTATAACTGTCATTTTAGCAAAAACCGATTAAGCAACAAAGTGGTGAACTACAATTTACATGCATTGCGGTGAATTAAAATTGAAGTACCAGCAACCACAACAAAAGCAGGCTTGATAACGCCTTAATTCACAATCAACGCTGACGAAACTTAAGCAATGCATCTCTGACAAAGCTAGCGATGTCCTTTTATCTAAAGGTGGGTGGATGAACTGGCTAATCAGGGATATTTAGACACTTATCTTGATGCTCGATTTCTGAAATAAACAATCAGTTGGGTGGATGAACCTATCCGGTTCAGACATATTTAGACAGGAGTCGAATGTTGTAAATTATTGATTAGTTCAACTTACCTTTTTGAGACGCCATTGTTCTGATGTCTATAGCGAGCTCAATAGTATTCTGACGTAGCGATGACGTAATCTTAATAACAATAAGGCGAGATACTCAGATTAGGTCAGAATGAGGTTGTCTTGGAGTAAGTGAGTAAGTGTAAATATTATAAGTGGTAAGTAAGTAATGGAGTAGGCTATGTTTCTTGTTAAAACAGTTGCATACCCGCTATTTTATGCAAGAAAAATTTAAAAAACACAGCATGCTAATAAAAAGGATCGCGCTAGATTGTCTGCCTGGGGAAGTACACGATCATGCATGCGGTCGTGGACACTCGTGGGCATTGGAGGTCGTCGGTAGGACCATCGGAAGAATCAACCGGTGCAGCACGGGTCCTAGCTCGACCAACCGGCTCAAGTGCTCGAAATATTCGAATGCGGAGGCTCTTCCGGTCCGACTAAGACGAAAAAGAGCAATTTTCAGTAATGAATGCATATGAGGAGGTTTTGGGCAGAAGGTGAAGCTCTTAGGGTGACCCATTCCTTGTGGTTGGTGATCGTCTTGCATTTTAAAGTAAATACAATACAATACAACTTTCATTAATAACTCGCCTTAATCAAACATAATCTTATTCAGAGGGCGCGTTAAATGATGATAGAAAAGTTAATATAGTAATAAACATGATTTCTTCTGGGTAGGCCAATGAGTGGTGGGTACGGTGACCTCATTTTGAAAAACAGTGGGATGCAGGTATACCACTCGTACTTCCAGAAAAGCATGTGTATAAGATCTGTCAGGTGTTTTTCAGTGTTGAGAGGTTCTTTAAAGGTGCTACATAAGTTCTTTCTGAGTCAGCAATTTGTAATCGCAGACGAGTGTATATACTGGAATCTATATGTAGCATGGAAGTCCATTTGTCAGTTATGTATAGTTTACAATGGAAAAGGTGCTGTAACAATTTTCCTGTTGTAACTTTTCTGAAGCTACAATATAACTTAATTAAGTTAATAGGATAAATCAAAGAGAACACTGAACACCTGTGTCAGCTCACCTGGAATTCAATATATGAAGTATAATGAACGTTGATCAGTAGAAATCTTAGATCAGTCAACATCTTCATTCAGAAGTTATCCACACAACCTCCAAGCAATAATGTCTCCAGCAGTAATTTCTAGCTCACAATTGTCCATAATCTCAAGATAAAATAAAATTAATTGAACGGAACCTACTTGGTATATATTAAAAAAACTTATATTATAAAAAATTATCTTGTTCCAGCATTATTTTCAAAGTAGGCCTATCTTGAGCCAACGTCAAGTACCGAATTGAAGTTATTTTGCTTGCTTCAACTTTTGCCATTTGTATAAAATCTTAAAAACTTCAGCAGGATTAAGCTTGGTCACCGTCTTGGTAGATATCCTGGCTATTTAGTAGGATCATAGTTCCAAGCATTGTCGCTTCCTATCTTGCAGCAGATTACGATAAAGTAAGCGTTTTCCGTACGAGTTGGAAATCAGGGGTTTTAGGGTTTGACAGGAGCAAAGGACAGCAGTTTCTGAGGTTAAACAGTGGTATGAGAGGGATTTGTGCGTGGGTCCTGAGCGTCTCGGAAAATGTTCAGAGGACCACAGCATCTGTCGAGGGCTTACTGCTTGTCCAAGAAACCCTGTACCTTCTTGAAGAGCTCGTCAACCGTTCCCTCCGCAACAACCTGAAACAATGACCACACAAATGATGCAAGCAAATCGTTTACCAAATTATTTAAGGATTTGATAGGGGAGCTTCTTCGCTATTGCTGCCCATTTCAATGGGCATCACAAGGCGCCATTTTTGGTCTTGGGCTTAGACCACAGACAGTGCGCACGCTAGCCAGTATCAAATGTAAGAAATATGCCACGTTAATAGTATTAAGATTATTGCTTTAGACATGCTGAGTCGACAAATATGATTATTGGCCCAATCCATGGATGACCATCCAAAGCAGACAGCTTCGCTTTGGATGGTATTTGAAATTCTCCACGCATTGTTTTTCATTACATTTCGGTAATCCTAAGCTGCAGCAACGTTTACAGAGTCTAGCCAAACTAATGTTGCTTAGCACATTTAAGCTACATAAACATCGATATAGCTACAGGTACAGTTTTAGCATGCTAACCAATAACTACAATATTATAGCACACCACGACTGTAAATAAAACTGTAAAATAAAAAAGAACTAGGTCTGCCGAAATCAAACATAAATTTTAATTGATTAATTGCTAATAACCCTTAGCAATTAAACAATTTTCAAAGAGTAATTACTGTTATATAACCTTGTGGTTGAAGCTTTTGAGCTTAAAAACGTAATAAGACTACCAATATGAAAAAATCAGAGGTGTAACAAGGTTTTGAAAAGTGGGGGAGCATAATTTCAAAAATATTGCGCGAAACGCCAGTTTTTAAAGTTTTTATTTACCCCCCACTTTTTGAATTTGTGCCCCCCAGAAATTTGAAAAATGGGGAGCACAAATTATCTTAACAGAAGTCATCTTAGAAAGCCATTGTAGAAACATAAAAAACCGACTTGGGGGCCACATGGGGAGGGGCACTGAGCACTAAAACCGGGGGGCTTTGCCCCCCAGTTTTGAAACTGAGGCCGGTGCCCCCTCTGCCTTGTTACACCCCTGGAACAAATGACTACAAAGCAGCTGGATAGCAATAAATATTAATAATACTATTGAAAGATGAACAATGAATGGTCATTTTGTATTTGTTATCGCTTATTGCATAATACATCTCATTAACTATTAATTAATCATTAATTTTTAGATAATAATTCAAATAAATTAAATCGTTAACGGCCTACATGAAATGTAAAAGAAAATGAGAGTAAAACAGTAAAGTACCGTGAAGTCTTTGTGCTGTTTGTCGTAACAATCGATAACTGATTGCGTCAGATTATGGAAGGTCTTGAGGCGTTTGACGATGGTCTCTTCGTTGTCGTCGGCGCGTCCACTCGTCCCAGCGCGCTTTAGCAGTCGCTTCTTCATCGTATCGTCATCTACGTTGAAGTTGATGACGTATTTGATGGTTACAACGTCATTCTCAAAGCGCTTACCCTGGTCGAGTTCCCTTGGGTAGCCGTCGATGAGGAAGCCTTTGCGTGTGGATGCCTTCTTCAGCATCGCATCACGAAGCAGTCCCAGCACGGTTTCCTGGTACACAAGATTTTCAATCGGCATTACAGTAACATGAAACATTGAACAATTAACAGCTGTTATTTTAAACTCGGCCACTGCCCATACTCTCGTAGTGCCAGTCCAAAGTCTGGAGAAAGACGGGAACGACGTCAATCATTTTTCATGACAGTGTCCTTTGACACAAACTATTCATTTGATACCTGTTATTTGATAATTTGTTCTATCTTTGGAACCACTGCAGCACTACGATTATCAAAACTACTTCCAGGTTTTATTGAAACGCTGCTATATAAATGTTCCACAACACAATTCCACTAAAGAATTTTTTGGTCTTCCTGGAATCTTAACACTAACCCGTGAACCTTAACCTCTGAACCTCAATCTCTGCACATCAACCTCTGAACCTTTATTGCTGTACCCAGCAACCTGACTTGTTGACTATGTAGGCTACACAAATAAATCTAGCAATAAATACAAATATTTAGATATATAAAAATAAATGAATATTAATATATATAAGTAAGAACAGACCAATGGAACTAGGTCGCCTTTCTCCATGATCTGGGTCAGTTCCTTTCTTCTCGCTGAACCCGACGCAACCTCATCTCTGAGCAGATCACCGGTCGACAAATGTGTGAAGCCGTATTTCGCCACTATCTCGTCACATTGGGTTCCCTTGCCACTTCCAGGGCCCCTTACTAAACACAACGGCAATATTTATAGAGCACGAATGGAAATCTAGTCAAAATTGCGATCACGGTTTTCAGAAGTGGGGGTTGGTGTTTATGTATTCTGAGTAATGTCTGAGTTTCTTATATATAAGTTAGTCAGAGGGTTTGTTCCCCTAAGCCAACGGTGTCTACCCTAGGCATAAAACATGCTTGGAATGAGGAGTGGTCACTCCAACTCCATAAATCGTTCATAAAGCAAAATGACACATGTGCCTTCTTCTCAGGACTCTGTAAAAACATTATTTAGTTTTATGTGAGAGTGATAATCGTGTAAAGACATCTTTTGCTGTATTACATGACGTCTTTCAAGGTTTTAATCGTCCCGTTGTTGCACAAGTTCTGGATTAATCTTTCTATTGAACCGGCTCCAATATTGTCACAGCTTTGAATGAGTGTTAAAGCAAGGCGTCTACGTTTTTTCTTTCCATTAATATTATTTGTTCTTTTGACAAAGGGCAAGGAGCTTAATTTCAGAGAAATTGTTGGAGTTAATGAGAAACACTTACTGAGTACAAAGTAGATCTTTGCATGGCTTAATTCTGCAAAAATTCACAATCCACCCTGACAAAGCTCCAACAACGCAGCTTCTACAAGGTGGCGCTGACAAAACTTTAACAATAAATCCTTGATAAAGATAGCGGCGTCCTTTTGTCTGGATGCTCAATTTCCGAGAAGAACTAATCGAGTTGATGAGCTGACAACTAAAGGATACTAAGACAAGAGTCAAATGCCGTAAAGAATTTATTAGTTTTTAACTCAGTTCTTTGTTGACACCACTTCCCTGACGTTAACTATATTATAATTAAATTGTCATTTCTATTACGCGCCGAATTGTCCGGCGCCGAATTGTCCGGTCACCAGATCAAGACGGCAAAATGTTGGTCATATTGGCTGACTCAGGGCCGTACCGATATTTGGATAATTTGATTATAATATATATATATATATATTATAACCAAATTACCCATATATATATATTATATATATATATGATTATTACAACAATTGCGCCCTATGCCTAGCATCAATCTGGCGCCCCACAATTTGGAAATAGTGCATTTTATGGAATAATAAGTTATTCCATCCCAAAATTTACGCCCTTTCCATATTTGCGCGGTGAGTCAGCATGAAAAAGAGCTCCAACTCGTTTTTATAATTAATTACTTCATAATTAATTTGAAATTGAATAAAAATATTTAAAAAACCAAAAAAATCGCCATTTTCGTGTCTTCTTTTTAATAAAAAAAAACATCAGATAACCAAAAAGCCAACAAGTTTGCTGTCGTGAGGCAAACCCCCCGGTCCCAAGTGACAGGAAGGAAAGATTAAGATTAAATAATTATCCTCTACCTGAAATTGGAGACATTTGCCTTCGGTCCTCCCCTATCTGGACGCCTCTGAGTGTTATATATGGTGTATGCGCCAATGGTATTGTGCATTACTTTGCTAATTTATGTAGATAAGTAAGCAAAGCATAGGATGTGGTATAATGCAGTAATATATTTACTTACTTGCCTAATGTTCGATGACATTAAAACGCGCAGAAAGCGCGTCTCTGCATTTTAAACTGCCAAATTGGAGCGATATAAATGTCCAATCACTTATTTAGACTTAGTTTCTCCCGTTTCTCTTGGAACATTGGTCAATAAGCGATCTCCATCTTGTACGATCTTCAAATAGAATCGATGTCCAATCAGATCTAATCCTAAAGTTAAATGGATTGGTTCGATTTAATTAATAGGGAAATATGCATTGGCTAAGTAATGGTATGAGCTAGTAGTCTCATACTAAAACGACAATTTATTTATTTATTCGCAATTAAACTGTATAGTTTATTGTGCATGCAATCGAAATCTGACTGCATCGATCTGTTTGAGTCTTTGACTTCTAAGCTGTGAAGAGAAACGAAGTTGCATCAGTCCCTATTTAAGTGGTACCAATGTTTTCGATCGGTAGACCTGGAGCTACTTCGACGCCGTCCATCTGCAGAAGTAGGTTCGCAACGGAATTCGTTACTTGGAAGTACCTCGTCATGAGCATGCAGCATGCAGTAGCTCCTGGCGAAAGCGATGAACATGAGGTTATGTTCGAAACGAGCAAATTCGATCAGCTACTTAGGGTCCGTTTGTCCCTCGTTCATCCTTACACAGAATGGCAACTTCGACCATAGAAGTGGAAAGCCATAGTACATAAGACAGGATGCGACGAAAATTCGACTGCCTATGATAAGGCAGGCGATTTTGTAGGCTAAACCCATGTTGACCTATATATACGACAGTTCTGACCTGTGGTAGGCCCTGTAGATGCGCTAATTCCGCTAAGAGATCAGACGAAGACACCGCTGACACCACACCAATTAGAAGCCTATAATAAATTATTATTATTATTATTATTAAATCTGTAACGCGCACAAGGTCACACCTAAATGTGAATCTGAGGCGCGGATAGTCAGTCGCCAGAAGATGTAATCAGATTTCCAAATCCTTGAAAGCCAAAGAGAAATAGTGAGTTTTGAGTCGCTTTTTAAAGGAAGGAAGTGAATTTGAGCTACGAAGAGAGAGTGGCAGTCGATTCCATTCCCTAGGAGCAGAGACATGAAATGCACGAGAGCCCATAACTGTTCTGCATCGTGGTTCAACTAAAAGACCTGTACTTGATGATCGTAAGCAACGAGGAGGAATGTAAGGAGTTAGTAGAGCATGAATATAGGTAGGTGTACTGGTGATGATGGCTTTGTAGGTCAAACAAGCTAACTTAAATTTGATTCTGAATTCAACAGGGAGCCAATGCAGCTGGTGGAGTAGGGCAGAGTAGCATGTTCGTAGTGGGACACGTAGCCCTACTCGAGCTAACGTATTTTGGATACGTTGAAGCCTTTTGAGTTCAAGGTCTGAGAGACCGACAAAAAGTGAATTAGCATAATCGAGGCCCGAGGAGACAAGTGAGCAGGCTATAGTCTCATACATATTTTGGGTTAGAGCCGACCTTATGTGACGTATTGCCCTGATGTGGTAGAAACAAGATTTACAAAGGCTTGTTATGTGAGGTCGAAATGTGAGCTGCTGTCGAGGGTAACCCCAAGTGTTTTGACAGAGTCTGAAAGCGGCACAGCAGTGCCCGCCTGTTCAATGCTAGCAAGCATAGGGAACTTCACTGAAAATGTTACTATTCATATTCTGCTATGGAGTATCAGTTGCTATAATCACAATAAGGACTGCCTTGATTTTAACGAAGAAACATGGTGCCATTGCTAGTCTGAATAGTTAAGTTTAATAATTTGTGTACTTACGTTGATCTGTTTTATAGACCATTATTATAAAAGGCCAACTCCCCCTGACCTAGTCTACATGTTCTTCTTTTTTCTCAATTTTCTCGTATGGTTTCTGTTTTGGCCTAATGAAGGTGTTTCCATCGAATAAAATTACAAAGAGATGATTGGTAAAAGTGTCAACTGCTCTTTCATTCTGATTGTCACTTAAAGACACCTTAGTTAAGTCATGGTAGTTATAAAAACACAGGATTCCATTTGACTAGTTTCTCTTAACCCTATAGACTATAATAGGCTACTGAAGAGCCGAATGGATAAAAGGAGCGAGGAAAACAATAACCACGCCATCTCTTAACCATCTCACGGTCAGTTGACACATACACTCTGACCTTTCGGAACCCGTCACACAATATCTTTTCTATAGGCCTACTCCATTATACGTGACCCTCAAACCTAACCGTACCTGCCAGGTCCAATAGGGAGTGGGGGAGTGTCCCACTCGGTACCATTCCTGTAGGGTTGATGGTTAGCACTCTGTAAAATTAGGAGACATTTTCAGGGCAGTTGCAGAAAAGCTGCGAATGAATGAATTAATTAATAAAGTAAAATATTATTAACCAAATGAATGGATTAATTCTCCGATTAAATGAATGTTAGGTTAGTGGTGAAGAATCTCACCAGATCAATTCATTTGAAATGATGCATTCATGCATACATGTAAGCCTACCTGAATGGTTCTGTGTCTATAGTCCGAAGGTTCGATAGTCCGAAGATTGCATGGTGTCCGATCGATAGGTGATAAAATTGCGCTTTTAATGGTAGCTGGATTGATGAAAAGAGTTATGTTTGGCTAGAAGCTGGATTGCATCATTCTTTTCATATCAATCCAGCTCCCAGTTTTACACATTCTTTTTCATCAATTAATCCAGTTTCTTGTTAAATTAATATCGGGGTATAGAATCTTCTGACTATCAAACCTTCTGATATCGAACCTTGGGATTATAATTATCGAGCGGACACCACTTATATAGCCTAAATACACACATTCGTGCATTACATCGACCCATATGTGTATCAGCTTTCCAATTAGTCACCAACCTTCATTTTCTTTTTTAAAATTTGACACTTACAGTCTGCATTGCCTATGAGAGCAGAATCTGTAAAAATGAATGCATTTTCATCTGCCTTCCTAAGTTTTACGAATAGCATCATTACAGTCCATCTACTGTAGATTATAACGGAAACAGTGACGTAATTAATATATAATTATAATTATTGCGTCACTGTTTCCGTTATTATTGTAATCAAGATTGAACAACATGCAGTACTTGGCAGTTGACAATGATGAATAGACTGAAGACGTTTTCAACCGAATTTGAAGAATTTCGTTTCGATATTAAAACAACCGCCATTTTCAATCGCATCATCTGAAGGTGTACTTATTAGTTAAACACGTCGTGACGACTAACCTGGAAATGCAGTGCTAGTTAGGAGCACCAAAAACGAACGGAGCTGCCGCGCGAAATGGCGGCCCCGCTTCCTAAAGAGGTCTGGTGAATGTGGTGATACCTGCTTTAGTTAAGAAAGACACAATCGGGACACACCCGCCGAGTTCAAAATTCAGTTCCAAGCGAAGCTAGGTTGTAAGGCTTGTTGGCCTAGCATATAAATTTACACTAAACTAGTGTTTAGCCTCGTAGCCTACACACGGCGGTGAAATCGAAGTTAAAATATAATATTAAATATTATCTACCATTAATTGTTGGAGGTTAAATTTGGAGACCTGGGACTATTTAGGCCCAGGTAAAGCTACACTGAGCTTTGTTCAAAATAAATACGTAACGCTCAGAGCGATTGGCGACATCGGGCGGAGAGAAGAAGGTCTTGGAGATGGAGCTGCCTGCTGCCGTCACGGAGCCACACGGAGTGGTTGTGCCTGAGACGTTGAATGTCGACGCAGAGGACTCGGCTACGTTATAAATACACAGGCTTCCACTTAGACTAGTTTCCCTTAACCCTATAGACTATAATAAGGCTACTGAAGAGCCGAATGGATAAAAGGAGCGAGGAAAACAATAACCACGCCATCTCTTAACCATCTCACGGTCAGTTGACACATACACTCTGACCTTTCGGAACCCGTCACACAATATCTTTTCTATAGGCCTACTCCATTATACGTGACCCTCAAACCTAACCGTACCTGCCAGGTCCAATAGGGAGTGGGGGAGTGTCCCACTCGGTACCATTCCTGTAGGGTTGATGGTTAGCGCTCTGTAAAATTAGGAGACATTTTCAGGGCAGTTGCAGAAAAGCTGCGAATGAATGAATTAATAAATGACGTAAAAAATTATTAACCAAATGAATGAATTAATAAATGAAGTAAAAAATTATTAACCAAATGAATGAATAAATAAATGAAGTAAAAAATTATTAACCAAATGAATGAATTAATAAATGAAGTAAAAAATTATTAATCAAATGAATGAATTAATAAATGAAGTAAAAAATTATTAACCATATGAATGAATTAATAAATGAAGTAAAAAATTATTAACCAAATGAATGAATTAATGAATGAAGTTAAAATTATTAACCAAATGAATGAATTAATGCCCCGATTAAATGAATGTTAGGTTAGTGGTGAAGAATCTCACCAGATCAATTCATTTGAAATGATGCATTCATGCATACATGTAAGCCTACCTGAATGGTTCTGTGTCTATAGTCCGAAGGTTCGATAGTCCGAAGATTGCATGGTGTCCGATCGATAGGTGATAAAATTGCGCTTTTAATGGTAGCTGGATTGATGAAAAGAGTTATGTTTGGCTAGAAGCTGGATTGCATCATTCTTTTCATATCAATCCAGCTCCCAGTTTTACACATTCTTTTTCATCAATTAATCCAGTTTCTTGTTAAATTAATATCGGGGTATAGAATCTTCTGACTATCAAACCTTCTGATATCGAACCTTGGGATTATAATTATCGAGCGGACACCACTTATATAGCCTAAATACACACATTCGTGCATTACATCGACCCATATGTGTATCAGCTTTCCAATTAGTCACCAACCTTCATTTTCTTTTTTAAAATTTGACACTTACAGTCTGCATTGCCTATGAGAGCAGAATCTGTAAAAATGAATGCATTTTCATCTGCCTTCCTAAGTTTTACGAATAGCATCATTACAGTCCATCTACTGTAGATTATAACGGAAACAGTGACGTAATTAATATATAATTATAATTATTGCGTCACTGTTTCCGTTATTATTGTAATCAAGATTGAACAACATGCAGTACTTGGCAGTTGACAATGATGAATAGACTGAAGACGTTTTCAACCGAATTTGAAGAATTTCGTTTCGATATTAAAACAACCGCCATTTTCAATCGCATCATCTGAAGGTGTACTTATTAGTTAAACACGTCGTGACGACTAACCTGGAAATGCAGTGCTAGTTAGGAGCACCAAAAACGAACGGAGCTGCCGCGCGAAATGGCGGCCCCGCTTCCTAAAGAGGTCTGGTGAATGTGGTGATACCTGCTTTAGTTAAGAAAGACACAATCGGGACACACCCGCCGAGTTCAAAATTCAGTTCCAAGCGAAGCTAGGTTGTAAGGCTTGTTGGCCTAGCATATAAATTTACACTAAACTAGTGTTTAGCCTCGTAGCCTACACACGGCGGTGAAATCGAAGTTAAAATATAATATTAAATATTATCTACCATTAATTGTTGGAGGTTAAATTTGGAGACCTGGGACTATTTAGGCCCAGGTAAAGCTACACTGAGCTTTGTTCAAAATAAATACGTAACGCTCAGAGCGATTGGCGACATCGGGCGGAGAGAAGAAGGTCTTGGAGATGGAGCTGCCTGCTGCCGTCACGGAGCCACACGGAGTGGTTGTGCCTGAGACGTTGAATGTCGACGCAGAGGACTCGGCTACGTTATAAATACACAGGCTTCCACTTAGACTAGTTTCCCTTAACCCTATAGACTATAATAAGGCTACTGAAGAGCCGAATGGATAAAAGGAGCGAGGAAAACAATAACCACGCCATCTCTTAACCATCTCACGGTCAGTTGACACATACACTCTGACCTTTCGGAACCCGTCACACAATATCTTTTCTATAGGCCTACTCCATTATACGTGACCCTCAAACCTAACCGTACCTGCCAGGTCCAATAGGGAGTGGGGGAGTGTCCCACTCGGTACCATTCCTGTAGGGTTGATGGTTAGCGCTCTGTAAAATTAGGAGACATTTTCAGGGCAGTTGCAGAAAAGCTGCGAATGAATGAATTAATAAATGACGTAAAAAATTATTAACCAAATGAATGAATTAATAAATGAAGTAAAAAATTATTAACCAAATGAATGAATAAATAAATGAAGTAAAAAATTATTAACCAAATGAATGAATTAATAAATGAAGTAAAAAATTATTAATCAAATGAATGAATTAATAAATGAAGTAAAAAATTATTAACCATATGAATGAATTAATAAATGAAGTAAAAAATTATTAACCAAATGAATGAATTAATGAATGAAGTTAAAATTATTAACCAAATGAATGAATTAATGCCCCGATTAAATGAATGTTAGGTTAGTGGTGAAGAATCTCACCAGATCAATTCATTTGAAATGATGCATTCATGCATACATGTAAGCCTACCTGAATGGTTCTGTGTCTATAGTCCGAAGGTTCGATAGTCCGAAGATTGCATGGTGTCCGATCGATAGGTGATAAAATTGCGCTTTTAATGGTAGCTGGATTGATGAAAAGAGTTATGTTTGGCTAGAAGCTGGATTGCATCATTCTTTTCATATCAATCCAGCTCCCAGTTTTACACATTCTTTTTCATCAATTAATCCAGTTTCTTGTTAAATTAATATCGGGGTATAGAATCTTCTGACTATCAAACCTTCTGATATCGAACCTTGGGATTATAATTATCGAGCGGACACCACTTATATAGCCTAAATACACACATTCGTGCATTACATCGACCCATATGTGTATCAGCTTTCCAATTAGTCACCAACCTTCATTTTCTTTTTTAAAATTTGACACTTACAGTCTGCATTGCCTATGAGAGCAGAATCTGTAAAAATGAATGCATTTTCATCTGCCTTCCTAAGTTTTACGAATAGCATCATTACAGTCCATCTACTGTAGATTATAACGGAAACAGTGACGTAATTAATATATAATTATAATTATTGCGTCACTGTTTCCGTTATTATTGTAATCAAGATTGAACAACATGCAGTACTTGGCAGTTGACAATGATGAATAGACTGAAGACGTTTTCAACCGAATTTGAAGAATTTCGTTTCGATATTAAAACAACCGCCATTTTCAATCGCATCATCTGAAGGTGTACTTATTAGTTAAACACGTCGTGACGACTAACCTGGAAATGCAGTGCTAGTTAGGAGCACCAAAAACGAACGGAGCTGCCGCGCGAAATGGCGGCCCCGCTTCCTAAAGAGGTCTGGTGAATGTGGTGATACCTGCTTTAGTTAAGAAAGACACAATCGGGACACACCCGCCGAGTTCAAAATTCAGTTCCAAGCGAAGCTAGGTTGTAAGGCTTGTTGGCCTAGCATATAAATTTACACTAAACTAGTGTTTAGCCTCGTAGCCTACACACGGCGGTGAAATCGAAGTTAAAATATAATATTAAATATTATCTACCATTAATTGTTGGAGGTTAAATTTGGAGACCTGGGACTATTTAGGCCCAGGTAAAGCTACACTGAGCTTTGTTCAAAATAAATACGTAACGCTCAGAGGAATGGGTGGGGTCTATGGAAACGTTTCGATGCGTTACAGAGGGGTGGGGGGCATGGCTGTTAACAATACTTGAAAAAAATATTGCAATAGCTATACCACTACTTCCTAAATAAAAGTATCGCGATACCAATACCAATACTTTTTCTCAAAAGTATTCCAATACCGATATATTTACCAATACTTTTCAATATGCTTGCTGGATTCGATCTTAGCCTAATTTATAATTCATGCATCGATAATAATTGAAATTTCCCAAGGAATCGCTTGGCCCGGCTTGGGCCAATCATAAGATAAGAGGAATGGTTACTCGTCAAAATTCCGTGTACACACTTGTCGCCCCAATCTAAACTTTTCTTCTATATGAAGATATGGTGTTTTGAACCTCTAACGGCATTTTTGCATACCCGGTAGTCATTCGTAAATCTGGCTTCACGACTAATGGTTGATGAATCAGCTTGTTATTTTACAAGGATCTAAAATTTATAGCCCCTGAATATCGCCCAAAACTGTATACACGAAGAAACATGGACTTTCGAGTCCTGTGCATATTGGTCCTTGGGCCACGGACAATGTCTTTGAAGTAGCCTTCAGGCAAGCTGTTCAAGCACAATGCTCTGATATCGCACTTGCAATCTTAGTTTCAGCAGTCCTATTCATTTTCAAGATCAACTAAATTCGCCAATCGCTCTGTCGCATCGACAGAGCGATTGGCGACATCGGGCGGAGAGAAGAAGGTCTTGGAGATGGAGCTGCCTGCTGCCGTCACGGAGCCACACGGAGTGGTTGTGCCTGAGACGTTGAATGTCGACGCAGAGGACTCGGCTACGTTATAAATACACAGGCTTCCACTTAGACTAGTTTCCCTTAACCCTATAGACTATAATAAGGCTACTGAAGAGCCGAATGGATAAAAGGAGCGAGGAAAACAATAACCACGCCATCTCTTAACCATCTCACGGTCAGTTGACACATACACTCTGACCTTTCGGAACCCGTCACACAATATCTTTTCTATAGGCCTACTCCATTATACGTGACCCTCAAACCTAACCGTACCTGCCAGGTCCAATAGGGAGTGGGGGAGTGTCCCACTCGGTACCATTCCTGTAGGGTTGATGGTTAGCGCTCTGTAAAATTAGGAGACATTTTCAGGGCAGTTGCAGAAAAGCTGCGAATGAATGAATTAATAAATGACGTAAAAAATTATTAACCAAATGAATGAATTAATAAATGAAGTAAAAAATTATTAACCAAATGAATGAATAAATAAATGAAGTAAAAAATTATTAACCAAATGAATGAATTAATAAATGAAGTAAAAAATTATTAATCAAATGAATGAATTAATAAATGAAGTAAAAAATTATTAACCATATGAATGAATTAATAAATGAAGTAAAAAATTATTAACCAAATGAATGAATTAATGAATGAAGTTAAAATTATTAACCAAATGAATGAATTAATGCCCCGATTAAATGAATGTTAGGTTAGTGGTGAAGAATCTCACCAGATCAATTCATTTGAAATGATGCATTCATGCATACATGTAAGCCTACCTGAATGGTTCTGTGTCTATAGTCCGAAGGTTCGATAGTCCGAAGATTGCATGGTGTCCGATCGATAGGTGATAAAATTGCGCTTTTAATGGTAGCTGGATTGATGAAAAGAGTTATGTTTGGCTAGAAGCTGGATTGCATCATTCTTTTCATATCAATCCAGCTCCCAGTTTTACACATTCTTTTTCATCAATTAATCCAGTTTCTTGTTAAATTAATATCGGGGTATAGAATCTTCTGACTATCAAACCTTCTGATATCGAACCTTGGGATTATAATTATCGAGCGGACACCACTTATATAGCCTAAATACACACATTCGTGCATTACATCGACCCATATGTGTATCAGCTTTCCAATTAGTCACCAACCTTCATTTTCTTTTTAAATTTTACACTTACAGTATACATTGCTTATGAGAGCAGAATCTGTAAAAATGAATGCATTTCCATCTGCCTTCTTACGTCTTACGAAGAGTATCAGTAGATTATAACGAAAACAGTGACGTAATTAATATATAGTCTATAATTATTGCGTCACTGTTTTCGTTATTATCATAGTTAAGATTGGACAACATGCAGTAGGCCTACTTGGCAGTTGACAACGATGAATAGACTGAAGACTGTATAGTATAAACTGTAAAGTATAACTGAAGACTCGTGCACTGAAAACATTATCAGCCGAATACGGAATGAAAATAAACAACAACAGATTAAGATATTGAAGATGTAGTGAAGTGGAACTGTAGTCATTGGAGGAAAAGAAATAGAACAGGTGAAAGAACTCTATTATCTAGGCTTACTCAAGTATAATCACAAACAACGAGTCACGACAGATGTAAAATGTTACAGATAAAATTAATTAGGTCAAAAGATGGACGGCAATAGGAAAAGAGGCGTTCTCAAAACGGAGAGAACTATCAAGAGGAAGACTAAACAGGAATTCAAAGAAAGAATTATGAAGATATAATATGGAGTGCGGTGCTGTAGGCCTACGTGGAGTGGACATGGATCATGCGAAAGCGTAAACTCGATATTCTACAGCTCTCACAAAAGCGAAGTCGCTGGAACCAGCTGATTCACAGGCTACTAATCAAAACTAAATCAATAGGCAGAAGGTCAAAATCCAGAGTCGGATAGGCATGCAGTCAGACGACTAAGGTGGATGGCGCCTAGAGTTGAAACGACAAGAGAGGTGGCGGATGAGGAATCAGGATAAAATTTGTTAAACAACAGTTTTCATTTGGGGTAAATCATTCGAATGGAACATAAAACAAATGAAAAAGTGATGGAAAGGATTTAAGAAGAAAGAGCTCTGATGCAAAGTCTATGGTAAGAGAAAGACAAAAGAAATGGATTGGGCTCACGCTGAGACTCACTACTAACAACAGTCACCGAAGAAAAATGGAGAGGAGGAGGAGGACAAGAATAAGACCAAGACAGTTGATGTTGGATTTCATAATGACAGGTGGATATGATAAGCTTAAAGAAGTGGCTCAACAGCGAGAGGAGTGGCGACGTTAGACTTTTGAACTTTACATAACTCACCAACCTATCAAAATTACTTTTATACACACTTAATCTATTTCTGATCGAACTACATACATCTTATTCTAAGATCATTATATATATCTAATTTACACACTTACAACTCCTTTAGATCCTAACCTTTCCTGACACCTTAGGTAAGACCTCTACTCAAGTAGTCTGAAACTACGTTATTACATCCCATCATATAATTAACTTTAAAGCTATAGTTCTGCAGGGCAAGACTCCATCTCATTACTCGAACATTCTTCATTCGCCCTTCTTTCATGTACTGCAGTCGGCAGTGGTCAGTTTCAATCACAAACTGCTTCCCCAAAAGATATCGATCAAACTTCTCGATACCCCACATTATCGCTAGGCACTCTCTTGCTTCAACTGAGTATCGCCTCTCTCTTTCCATTAATTTACGACTTGCATAAGCAACTGGATGGTTGATGCCGTCGTAATTTTGCATCAACACACACCTAATTCCCACACTTGATGCATCTGTCTGTATAATGAATTCCTTTCTCAGATCAGGTAACTTCAAAATTGGTGCCTACGCAAGCATATCTTTTAATGCCTTGAAAGTCTCATCCAGCTTTGGATTCCAATTGGTCACATTTGGTGATAACTTCTTCGTTAGATCGGTTAAAGGTGCCATCAATTCCGCACAATGAGGAATAAACTTTCGGTAATAGTTTCGGCTCCGATAAAATGCCTCACTTGTCCTTTAGTTTGTGGCCTTGGCATTTCTACTATTTTATCCACTGATTCCACCTTGGGGCTGATTCCATTAATTTCTTTAAAATATATTATCTAATCGCCACTTTGATTAACTAAACGCCACTATAAATTAATTAGCTTAAATAATCTACTTATAATTAATTAAGTGTTATAAACAGTCAGTTTGAGAAGGCTGATATTCGCTACAATAACAATCTATTTTCCTACTGGATTGGTGGCACCTCCGAGTAGACATGTAGTTATAAGGGGCGCTACATAAATGATGTGAATGATTGAATAAATCAATATTTGACAATCATCAGAATTATATCGGATAAGTAATTCATTGAAAGTAAGCAGGTCGAAGCCCTACGGTCTCAGCTTATATGCGCGATGTTCTTCACTGGCTGCCGGTTCAACAGCGCATCACTTTCCGCATTGCGACACTAGTTTGGCGGTGTCTCTCTGGTTGTGCGCCATCCTACTTGACTGAACTGTGTCGCGCTCTGCGCTCTTCTGCTAAAGGCAAGCTTCTGGTGTCCAGGGCCCGCTCGTCGCTAATGCTGCGTCGAGCTTTCTCAGTGGTTGGTCCATCCACCTGGAATGGGCTCCCAGTTGCCCTCCGTCTTCCCCCTTACAATGATCTACCTACCTTTTGTAAGCTGCTAGTCATTTCCTATTGGCCGTGGCTGGGCTGGGACCACCTCTGAGTAGTTTCTCATGAAGAGGCGCTATATAAATCATCGAAATGAATGAATACGAGCGGTCCAAGCTATACATGGTTGCCAGAGGTCCGGCAATAGGAGGACATGTCCTCATTTTTAGCGTCATGTCTCGTATCCAGTGCGAAACACGAATAACGGGTCAGAGCGAGCTACAGTTGTCATATGATCAACTTTCCGGGTAATAATTACGACAGTACGGGTTTATCTAAGTAAGAGTAAATTAAACTTGGAGCTAATCCAAATAGGGGCCAAACCATTTGGAATACTTGCGCCAATTTAAGCTGTAGTTTGACGAAATCCTCATAAAATTGCGTACAAGGTACACTAGGCCTGTTAAAAATTAATCTGACAACTTTTGTCTTACTTCAGTTTAGAGTTTGCTGACAACGGAGACTTTATGTCCACCAGCAAAGAGATTCGGAGTTTGGTTTATGAGAATTATTAATTAATAAAAATCAAAACCTAAGTCCAGCAACAGAAAAAGTTCATTCATTGACACCGATATTGAAGTTCTCTCTCGAACTTCGTGAACATGTCTTGGTTTCGGTCTCAGTCTCATTATCGAACCGTCTCTGTCCTGGGCTCAGTCGTTGCCCATTTAAGGTTTACAACGAAGACAGACCTCGTCATCTCGAATGTTTAAACCTCGCAAACAACACTGGTCGATATAAAATCTGGGTTATTGCACACTCTTTTACAACGCGCCATCAGAAACAGCGAATAATAATTATAATAATGTAGACTAGAGCCAGAGCTAATGTTGATTTCATGTTACTTTTTGTACCTTTTGCCATTTAACCGAGTCCCGAAGGACGTCACAGAGTTTAAAGCCTGTGGCGACCACCGCGACCAGTCAACTTGAGCATGATAGGTGAACTCATGGCGATAGCCGTACGTGAACTAGCCTATGGCGATCCATCGTGTTCAGATCTATTCAGGTTCACATTCTTGGACCGCTGGCGGCCAATGACGTAAGCAATGTTGACGTCACCAGACACTTTGCCCTTCGATCGACCTACTTGGACAGCCCTTTATCTATTATAGCCGTGAAAACGCCAGTGTATGTGGGATTAATAAACTAGACTCGTCACTGGTGACTGGTGAGACTATCATTTGCATAACTGCACTATATGAACTTTATATGAAGCGCATGTGCCGAATATAGTTAGTGACGACATGCATCTTAATGAAGAGTTATCTTCCGAATTGACGGTTGGATGGGTGGATGCATGCATGTGAGAGAAGTATTCAGTCATACAGTACAAGCCGTGGATGTCTCTGCCGACAATTACATGCCTGGATCAGCTCTGCACGCGAACGAATTATAACCATTGGTTGCAAGTGGATAGGTAATTGGATGGATGGATGTGACTGGTGACACTCGCCGCATGTAATGAGACACTGGGTTTTCTAGCGAGTACACACAGAGCAGCGATACAGACAGTTCAGGGACACATGCCGATCAGGCGCTCGGTTCTCCCCAACCAACCGAAAAAGTTTTCGTATAGCGATGCACAGAAGATGGCGTATTGACTACATCCAAGGTATGTTCCAAGGTGTCTTACTCATTTGCACTCTTAGCTGCTTTGATAAGAAATTGACGCGTTCACTAGAGCACTGGTGTTTTCAGTTCTCAACGATGCACGGTAGCAATTGACAAAAGAGTGGTATAATTGAGTTGGTAAAAGAGTAGCAATTAGCATAAAAGTGGTATTTGACTAATCAATTTGTCGTTTTACCTCAGTGCCTGTAGTTGGCATCCAGGTTCGTTAAAGACATCGAATATTCGATCTCCCACCATGTGTGTATAACTGTGTCAGTTTGAATGTAGGATCTAATTAAAACGAAGATTATTTAAGTAGGCTCATGATTACTTCATCCGCCTAAGATGCAGTCTTAACAAGATGTCTTCATACCGTTCTGTCTGTGATTGCGCTGGGTGACATAAATTCATTTCTTGCTCTTCTATATCTTCTTTCATATTTTCCGTCCATTTCGTTGCATTCTTCCTCTGCTACGTGTTCCCGCATGTGACCATAATTAAGTGATTTGACCGGAAGTCTCCTGTTGTCCATCCTTGTTACATGTCCAAACCAGGTCAGTTTCCATTTCAATCGTGCATGTCTGCCAATTCTCCCTCTGACCCTAATTCTATCGGATCACCTCAGTAAGAAGCTGTTTCTACCTGGTAGTCTTCTTCGCCAACTCATTTCTACCACCCATGACCTTCTTTCGTCCTCTTAACGTATTCATCAGTAGGCCTATTTGCATCGATAGAACAGTCTATTGCTATTAACGAGCGTTTCACTTTTGTTTCATTCAGCTTTAGCGTTGTTCTAATCTTGTCTGCATGATCTGCTACTTGTTGTCCTCCACATCTGACTTAATCTGGAAAACATCGTTGCCTTTCTGAGCATGCTAAATTGTATCTGCCAATCGGACGAACAGCGATGGTTACAATGCACAACCATCGATGCGTCAATGAAATGTGGTCGATTGACACACTCTGACTTATATTTATACATTATAGTGGCTTTTATTATTGTTTACAGTTTTGAGAAGATAGAATACATGTGATAAACGATACACTGCAAGACTAGGTATAGGCCAATGATCACGTAAGACTTTACAAGGAACAACTCTCATCTGTTATTAAAATAACAGAGTGCAGAGAATGGTACAATAATACTGCTATTACTGTACCATTCTTTGTACTCTTGCCGCCTGTTATAATTTATCAATGATTTATGAATGTTAGCAAAAGCATCGGCATGTTAGCCAGACGAAACGCTTCTCGCTTTTCCAACTGTGATTCTTTGTTTTCAATCATTTTACTGTTTGGAACAAAACTACAAATTAATGCATCAGAAAAAAATGTTTCACAAAGAAAACAATTACTATCGGCGTCAGAGGCGTAGCTAGGGGCGGGGGTAAGGGGAACACGTCCCAGGGCGCCGAGTTGGAGGGGGCGCCAAAATGAGGAATAAAACTATTATTTTTTCATTTCGAAACAAACTAATTCATCTTAAAAAAGTTAGTTAGATTACATTTTGGTGCCCCCAAAATCCTCATTACAAGCAGGTCGTCACACATGATTTTGGCGCCCCCAAAATCCTCATTACAAACAGGTCGTCACACATGAATTTGGCGCCCCAGGGCCCCACTGATCTGTCATCACAAAGTGTAACGATATGTAACGGGCAACACAATATCATGCCGTAGTTCCAAATCAATTGCAAGCTGTGATCTGTCCTACAGCAAATTGAAGCTAATTTTATCGTACTTGCAGCTTCAATGGGACAAGATCGTCTCAGCGATCCTGTTCTGCTAACCATCGAACGAGAAACATGGGATAAAACAAATTTTGATAACGTTATTGACCAATTTGCGACAGTTAAACCAAGAAAAATCAATATTTTACAGACTGTCTAAGACAGTCATTATAAATGGCCCGAGCGTAAAATTAAACAGTTCAAAAATTAAGAATGCAGTAGGCTAATCATAATTATTGTTGCTAAATTGTGGTAGAGAACTACTTTTAAATAAGTGGAACTTGTTTAATTGAGCAAAAAATGTTTAAAAATAAAATTACGAATTTTGACGTGATGATGTGATATCACATTTCTTTGGACCCCTTTACCTCGTTACACATAGTCACAAATGTGTGACACCCCTCCCCATAGGCGCGTGACGTCATGTATGGATTGCCCCCAAAGGGGCGCCAATTCTGCAGTTTGTCCCCGGGCGCGAAATACCCTAGCTACACCTCTGATCGGCGTCTCTCCAACAGATAATTTATAAACGGTGTACAATATGCTAGAGCTCAAGTATAGTTTGTGAATTTAAGGCACCTCCACCAATTTTCAATAAAAAATTTTGGGAGCCATTATCCGTCCACTCTGCCAACTAGTCTGTGTGAGAGAGGAGGCGCTCAATCCTTAATTCTTCAAGTGTTTGCCAATTCTACTGTCTGCTTACGTGTGCAATCAAGCAGAACCAACATAGCACAACCCAGACCGTTGCTACATGTGAAATAGTTCATGATTCCACTAGTACGCCTGTTTTTATATAGCAGGCCTACACATATACAGGTCACAACACATTCGCAAACTCACGCAGGTCCACATGCTTGGCGATTGTAATGTAGGCAATGGCGGCGGTGACGATGTTTAGAAGATGTACATGGGTTTACGATATTGATGGACAATTTTACGTTGTGCAGGTCACAATGTCGTACACTGTTCGCAAGTGCATTCTACTTTTGTACATCATCAATGTCGTCATCAGCTGGGCAGCAGCGTCGACCGAACACGTCACCACATCGTCAACTGGCGCATGCGCCTTAGGACTAGGTCTTCGGACGACCACCGGATGCGACAGAGGAGGAGGCGGAGGCGGAGATCCCGCCATCAATCTCAAAGAGGAGATGACGACCTCTTTTGTTGTTCCTCCGACTAGTAGCCTGCTTACGACAGTGGACAGCGAACTAGAGCTGGACGTCTGTCTGTCTGGAATCTGTGTCTGTGAGTCCGATGTCGTTCGTTGCTCCAAGAGAGACACGCTCACCACGATTCCCAACTTCTTGAGGAAGAACAATATCACGGAAATGTGAGTCTGACTTTCGTTGGATTTTCTGTCAGAAACAGAGAATGCGTTGCCAATGAAGATCTGGTGGGCTGATCAATCAATTTATTCACACGCATGTTAGAGTATTACAAAGAACTAAGCACACACACGTAGGCCAACATAGTTTTACATTATGTAATGTAGTGTGATCGAACATTTATTTAGCGCCCCTGTAAGATACCTATTCAGAGGGGCTCTTGAATATTTTGCATCAGTTAGCAAAGCAGTGAACATCAATCTGAAGGAGTCGCAAGTGGCGGGCCCACACACTAGCGTGGAACCAACCAACGAATTCTCGTCGACAGCTGACAAGCGACATGGATGTTCAGAGTCTTACACACATATACATGCATATATACACATATATATACACATATATACATATATGCATATATATACATACACATATATGTATATATAATACATACATGCATATATACATGCATGCATATATATACTCAGAGTCACAGACACGCTGGAAAGTTTGAATAATTCTGTTGTTATTACCGATTCTGCCCTTTTCGGGTTCGCTTTATTACTCTCGGACCCTTTCTCCAAATGTTAATTATATTCGTATATGCCCTGTATCCAGTCGCGTGTAATTGGACAAATTTGCAAGAATTATGTCAGAATGATAGCGTAAGTTATTTTTGCATGTTTTTGGCAAACATCTGCGTCATTTAAGCGGGTTCTGTCAGGCATCAGTCTACGTACTGTTTAGAACGCAATTAACCCAAAACGAGGAGATTGATGCTCTCTCTACCATTAAGAGTATCATATAAAAAGTAAATGTGACGTCCATTCCGTGTCCGTCGGTCAGGCGACAGCGGTCGGTTGATTCTATAAAACAGGATTAAAAACTATTTATAGAAGGGCAATTTCCGCAAAGAGAATATATTATCAAAATAATAAAGGCAATCTTAGTGGCCTGACAGCCGTATAAAGATGGTGGACAAAGTTCATGGGCTCCCGAGGTCCATACATGTCCTCCATGCATTGTAATTTTAACAAATGTATGTATACTTCTTTATTGCGCTTGGTTGTCCAGCAGAGGGTTGTCAACTTGTCACTCATTGGTGGGTTGCTCATCAATGTGAGAAGTGCCAAACTCTAGGCTGCGGTAACCTGAGATGAGTTTCTGACCTGCATGTAATAATGACCAAAACGACGCCCTCCTTAAATGCTACTCTGCCTCCGCTTTGATCTCCTGGAAACCGGACTATGCTCTACTACGGACTATCCTTTGGACAACCCCTCTGATTTGACGCAGCGCTCGTGAATAAGCTTTGCGCTTGGCTTTTAAGTGGTGCTGTAGAAGTTTGGAGATTACGATTACGATGTCTTGAGGTGGTCAGACCTCTCAGGTTGTCAGAATTGAGAACACACTATGTAAGAAGTGCAGAAGAATGCTGACAAGTACGTTGTCGTGCAGTTATGATACAGAACAGTTTGTTAGATAAAAAGAATGGGTGGCAGGTTAGTATCTCGGCCGACTAGATATTTGTTTGCAATACCTCTTCTTATCAATATACACTACTTACATTGCCAGCCATAAGCCACTGGACAGCAATAGAATAGAGAAAACTCTAAAGATTGAGGTTGCTGTTGTCGGTAATCCTTCCACCAATTCTTTTTTTAAGATGCAAGTCTCAACTGTGCTCATATTTTTAGCTACAGCTGTTGTGAAGTGTGCATACATAGCAAAGGAAGAAACCGTTGTTAGTTTAGATATGCAGACGACTTTCAAGGAGAAAAAACAATGGGCTAGGATAACGACATTACTTCCAGTTTTAAGCTCGACCTATTTTCCCTACTGATACACTTTTCTTCCACTATCGCGTCTGCTTTCTTGAATGAAATGAGTTTATCTCATGCATGATCATGTCATCATAGAGGTCCGTTTGAAGAAGATAAAATGGGCTTCCTATTTTTAGTAACAGGCGATACTACTTCTCTACTATGAATGTTTCTGGAAAGTGGTTGTGCTTCTCGCCATATCTGTTAGCTAGATACTTTATGCAGATACTTTATGCAGATACTTTATGTAGATACTTTATGCAGATACTTTATGTAGATACTTTATGCAGATACTTTATGTAGATATTTTATCTAGATACTTTATGTAGGTCCTGTATGCGTCAATTTGTACATAATTATCGATCATTCGTTCAGTAACGCATATGTGTGGTCTATTTTGCGCTTCAGATTCATTTCTGACCAACCAAGACTTCGAGAGCTTCATTCAACTTCTCTATCACTCTATCATCAGCTGGAAAAACTGTAAGTCTCCTTCTATACACAACCATAATAATATATCACATTATTTATACATTATATTTTACATATTATATAGAAAGAAATTGTCATAAATTGAAATTTGTCTTGAACATTATTTTAATATAATTGCACACTTTTCCATAGGACATGGCTGGTGTTTGACATTTCTATTATTGACTAATGCGATGTAATTTATGTTTTCCTCCGCCTAGGTTGACACAGCTAACGGTACTATTTAATATAGAGCTACAGTACTACATGTATCGGCCTACATGCATAGTTTTTGTAGACTGTGGCATTTAATTATGCATCTTATCAGAAGAAAGTGAGTGATACGTCAACCAGCTGAATAGGTGAATGATTATTGAGATTGAATTTCGACTGATTCAAACCTCATCATTCTGGTGCGATTAACACAGCGAGTGGGCCTCATATCGTCTATCGGAGACAATTTGAAGACTGCATCAATGTACGTTAATATATATGTTTCAGGACGATTGTGAAGTCTGGCGTACACATGTTGGCGGTCGATGCCTTTCGCAGCAACAAGCGTCTTACGAGCATGTGAGTAGCCTACATTGCAGGGAGGGCTCTCTGTAGTCAATGTATGAACGTATGAACCCGAATGAATCTGAAGAGAGCAACGAGCATTAAGTTAAATATATTGCTATGATTTGACTCAATGCTATTCAGTATTATATTAATACTAGTAATTACGCAGTACTATTCTCTCCAGCACGTGTGGCTGGAGAGAATAGATGCGAAGGATGGAAGAAGACCTGGCCTATACTTAGGCCTAAGGGATCAAGCGATTTAAAAAAAAGTTGATGTTGAGTACGGCGAGGAAAGGCAGATCAGAGTCTACTATATAGGATAGGGTCGTTTAGGGTGCAACACTAATCGAGTCAAGTATTGCCTCTCTTCACCGTTAAATCGCCACCTGCTAGAATTTATTGTGCTCCTGATTGAACAATAGTGCTTACGTTAACTTTTCTGGAGGCGGCGTAATAGTTCTGGAACTCCATCGGAAACTGGAATTGGTTTTCTACTACCCATGTCACTCGATCAGTGTGAGCCCCTCTTTCCCGCGTGTTCACTCATCTAAGCCAACAGTATGCATTTAACTCGATTAGTGTTGTAATGGTTGAGAATGCTATAGGGTCATTGAGATAATTAGGATCAGGGTGTCATTCTCTGAGGTCTAACAAGAACAAGTGCAAGATGAGAATTAGCACATATAAAGGATGTCGGCGGACAACCATGTGTACTTCTTCAACCGGAAGTTCGCTTAACACCAACACGAAAGATATATTTCGGATGTGCATGTGCATAGAACTGTTTTGCCTTTATCTTTTACGCGACCTTTAGTAATAGTTCGCAGTTGAAGGAGCCTAGACAATGAACGAGTCGGAGTAAAGTTAACTGCCTTTTGCAAATTAGGAGGGATAAACGCTGCCGTTCTGTTGTCACCTATGAAGCGCGATCGTCCACCTTAAGGCGGATACGCAGAACGATTAAATAGAAAGGGACCTGGAGAAGCAATAAGACAATATTTATCTAAATCCTCAAACAAAGCTCCGCCACGGAAAATACTCACGCGATTATAACAGGCCACTCACTGGGGCCATGTTGTGACGTCAATAATTAGTTTCTGAAGCCCAGTTTTGAACCTGGACGCTGTAATATATGCGTTTAGTGACAGCTGTCTGCAGATTGAGTATTTCCGCCGTTTTATTTTTGCCGTCACCGGGCTCGTGAGTGGATGTTTTCAAGAAATGGCCTCTTCTGTTGTCGCTAATGTTGGCAGATTATCGCTACTGGTTTAATCAGTGTCTGAGAGTCTTAGCCTTTGCATGCATTTAAGCACATGAAAATTGGTCCGTTTTGGATACGAGAGACGACGAAGACTGTGCGTGCTAGCATCGTGTTTTCTACGTAATTGTAGCAACTTACAAGAGAATCAAATTGCTTGGTTTCCATGGAATCTCGTCGAAGGATTCAAAACTCGACCTGCCATGTACGTAAAAACACCAACTTACGGAAGTATGTAATTATTTGACATCATTTACAGAATAATAGATAAAAAGAATTGTTCAGACCTAAGACTAGTTTCATCTAGAACCTGAACCCGTTGGATGGCATCATCATCACCAGCACCAGCACCACCACCACCATCATCATCATCATCATCATCATCAGTGACCCATCCCAGGTGGAACCTCTTCCTTTTAATTAACGACTCTTTGTAAACCGAATCTAATACTTGATTGCATCCACAGGTTTTGTGGTACCTCTTAGTCCGAATTCACGGGATAGCTTTAAAGTGTATGTGGATCCTTAGAAATCAATATAATTAAAGATTGTCCTCGGAAATTCCTTGAGACTTGTCAGCCTACTTCCATGATCCCTAGATCCTCGATGATTGAAGACGGTGCCTAGAAATCCCGCAAACCCTCGGGCGCGGCTTTTTATGCTTAGAACTTGACCTAAAATTTAACGATCGATTGACAAATGCAGTTAAACAGTTAAATTGATGGACCAGCAACGTTCAACAACTGATCACCCGTGGAACCTTGCATTGTAGAATGCTAAGTGGAAATCCGTTAGTCTGCAACTGTAGCATCGTCTGGCTTCAGGCATCTCTATCCGTCGACTGCATTCAGATGGAACCACCACCACCACCATCAGCAGCAGCACCCAAACCAAGAAAGCTCTTCGATGAACACCATCTGCCATCAACCGATGTCTTCAACGACTGTGGTATGCCTACATATATATATATATATATATATGAACAAACAACATAGGCTATATTATATATACATACATTACATGGCATGTGCGGCATGGTGAGCGATTGGTTAGAGCGGTTGGCCTGTAACACTCAGTGTGCGCTGAGTGAGTAGATTCGACCCTCATCTGAGGCGTCAGTCACTGTGTAGGGACCTTGAGCAAAGTCCTTCGCGCACAATTATTGCTCTGCAATACAACTGCAATTGCGCCGCTGCCGTCGAGGCGTGTGTGCAATTCTGAACTAAACTGTAAGAAGGGCGAAATCAAAATAACAGTTGTATTGTATTGTATACAAACACACATCTATAGAATCCACACATTCATATATATATATAGGCATATACATACATGCATTATTGCATATACACATACCTAAATACATGCGTGCATATATACATACTCACATACATACAGAGATATATGCACAGGCTACATGTTCAAAGTTTGCTGGTTCTTAGCTTGTCTTTATTATTATTATTATTTTCATTATGTTACTCCTGAATAATAAATTAGTCTTAGAGTCCTTAGATTAACCTAATACCTTTTATTTGTTTGCGATGCCAGAGATGCCAAGAGTCGAAGTTAAGCCGGACGTGTCGAACGCCAATGCCAATTCCGTGATTCGTGCCGTGTGTAGGGCGACCCGCGGTTGGCCTCTGCCCACCGTCCACTGGGACATCCCAGACCTCCCTGCTGCCACCAGATTCCACGTTTTCGCCGGCTCCACTGATTCTGAATCCATTCTCATAATTCACGACGTCACTATCGAAGACACTGGTATCATCACCTGCTATGCTGACAACGCAGTCGGAAGAGCCAACAGTTCTTGGAGCATATTTGTGTTCGGTAAGCAACGCATTACATTACACACTTTATACACAGGTTCAGTCACGATCGCTGAGTAAAATTTTACAATAAATATTTTGTTTTTGCTGAATTAAGCGTATTTTTAATGCAGTCATTTTCAGTTCTATCGGTTTCCATTGTTGCAAGTATATGCCTACAAAATCAGCTGAATCAGCAACTGGTAGGCCGGACTAGGCCCTACTTCTACTATTATATGATAGTATTTGCTCCGTTAATTAAGCATGTTTTGTTAGTGGCCCATCATTGCTGCGTACTTTCCATAGGTACGACATGTTGTTTTACGTATTTCTTACAGCAAAAGCGAAGGTGTTGTCGCTGGAGCCCCCTGTTGAGTACTTTTACTGGTGCATACCGTACGCGGTATTAGGATGGCCGAGGCCAAGTATTCGCTGGCTAAAGAACGGCGAACCGCTTGAAGAAACTGCGCTCGTCTTCAATACGGAGCTGCCAAGCCAAAGGGCCAACATCCTGAGGGGTTGTCTAACCATGACCATGTCGATTCGGGAAAACAGCGGCTACTATACGCTAGTAACGTGGAATAAACTCGGAACGGGAAACAAGACAGTCTACGCTAATTTTCACGAGCCTCCAGGTGAGAAACTGTTTCGAAGATTGTCCAATTAAGTAACTGTTCTTGTACAAAATCATAACATTTCCTCCTAAACACGAGATTTGTGTTAGGTCGTTTTTATCAGCGGGCGTTTGAAAATCACTCTTTTGTTAATGATGCACTGCTGCTTGTTGTCAAGATACTCGGTGTGCATTGGATTACGTAAGATAAACCAGGTATTATTCACTCCAAAAACTGATCCTCGTCGTCAAGAAATTCGCATCAAAAACGGGCGCAACAGAGCAATCAACTTTGTGTTCCTAATAGTCCTACTGCCTATAGACTAGTAGACCTATTAACGTCTGTTCTTTGTACACTATTGTCAGTGTATGGTGGACAATGCTTCAGAACTTTAAGTGACAGGTCATTAGACTTCTTTGTCACTTCGAGGTTAGCTAATTAAGCTAAATAAGTATAGTGTCTGCTATAAGATGAAACAGAAACAGTTGGTAAATTAGATATAGGCCTAGCCTATGTTTCATTTTTATTCCGATTTCGATAAACTAGGTCTCATCTTGTATTCAATCATTATTTTTAATTGCACATATCAAAATGAGCTATCTCTGGCGGAATTAAATGAAAGAATTTTCATTACATTATTTTAGTCCGACCTCAGCTTTTGGTCTCTGAAGTTACTGAGCTTGACCTTTTTCAGCATAATGCAAACATAACTCCTACCATGTAAAATATATAAGTATGTATTTCAACATTGACAGAAATATTAGTCTACGTGAATTTCAGCCTCATTCCTCATTTTTTTTTCAATTTGTCTACATACAGTGTAAATCCGTGTCCAACAGAGAGTCTGAGAAAGCACCGAGAAATTGTTGTGCTTATAAAGCCCGTGTTATTCATGGGCCAAGCCAAAATAACGTTGGAATCGGTCTATTCGTAGAGTTTACTGACAAAGATGTGAAAATTAGGTAAACAATTATTGGACTTAAAATGTAACTGTTGACCAAATTGATCCCATTAATTACATTGATCCAGAAGCGCAGCTTTACCTCAGAACAGCATCAAATATTACCTCAAATAAACGAAAATTCGAGTTAACTGACACTGGAATAAATAAAAGGCGACTGTTTCGCCATTCTTCCTGAGTAAAAAATTGACAATGGTCCTAGAACTTAATTCAGATTCTAATCCATGTAACAAAATATTAATTACGTCATGAAAGTTCAAACGTGTTGTTTTAGCAGCTAATTTGTTCTTTCTTATTTCTTATGTCGGTGGACCTGACTCAGGCCCTCAAACTGACAACGAATGATTTGAGTAAATTCTCTCTTAAATGCCAAATTATCATTAATTAAAACAGGGCCCCAAAATTAGAAAATTTGGTTGAATAGTACACATAGGCTTACTGCCTATTAAAGAAGGTGCTGTTTCGTATAACTATTCTGAACATTTCTGTTTTCAATTGACCAACTTATCATTCGCCGTTTGGGTTCAAGTAGGCAGCGAAATGTGTCTGCTAGGCCCTATCTATATAACCAGCTGTCACTGATCTGTTATCTGATGGGAAAGAGATTCAAAAGCTATTAGGCCAATTCAGTCTAGTCTTAAGTTAACTGTTCCGTTTATATTATGCTGAACATTTTGAATTTACCTATGTGAGATGCATGCATTGAACAGTAACTTTGCATACAAAAACATTTCGTCACTGCGATTCACTTTTAAGGTGGAATGGGAACTAAGTTACGAATAATGTTATGGGTCTATTATTGGCATTACGTGGTTCGCTTTCAGTCAAATCGTTTTTATATTTTCTCGTTTAAGTTCTGGATAACATTTGCAATAACATTTCGTCGGAACATGACATTTGACGCCGACTTACTCTTCTGTTGTCGTTTATTTGAGCAGTTTCAGTAGGGTCTAATTATTCTAATATAATGATGCTGCAGTTAATTATCTTGTTTTGTTATCGTGTTTGTCACGAAGTAGGCCTACTAGGCCTACTTTGCGCCTTGGTTTGGCCTATCATTGTACTACATCGTAAATAATTCGTTTACGACAGATTTAAGTAACTGATTTTTTTATTTCTAGTTTCACGTCACAAGCGATCGATAGTAAATAATAGTACTAATTATTATTATTTTAATCACTATAATCATCATAATATTTTCGTTTTATTTCAAAATGACAAACAGCATTATTATGACAAGTACAGTATGAACGGATGATGACAAGTTATTACAGGAGTCGACTTTAACTGTCGGCAGTCATGCAAGGCGACAATCATGTTATGCATCTAATTTAACCAACGCCACAGCCTAGCGAACGAAGGACTAGTCAACCTTATTCAGGGGTAGCGGGAATCGAACTCGCTTCCTCTGCTCTGCATGTCTGTGTTTTATCCATTACCCTAAGGACCCACAAAGGGCCCATAGAGTAATTGATAAGACGTTGGCGTGCAGGTAAGGTAAGACACCTGGCGTGCAGGTAAGGTAAACGCTGATTCAGGTAAACGTAATATTTGTTCATTGTTCGCTGTTGTTCTTTGTCTGTATTGATCAGTTATCATTGCTTGTCAGGAAGCTAATCATACTTGACAGACTTTGTAGAGTGGATCACTGCGTTCGCTCCAAAACTGCGCTGCATGCTAAATCATCTAAATCGACAGTCATTTTTATTTAGGCCACTTGCAATTTATTCGTTTTTCATAAGCAGTGTCATCAAAGACCATTCGATTAACGACCGTTTATGCAAAGGCTAAAAAAATTCAAAAACTACCTTTGGTTGGTTTTTGATTTTTGCAAATTTTTAGTTCTTGATGATATCATAATCTTTTTCATACATTTAGAAAAAACTGAAAAGAGGTGTGCTGAATTTTAAACTCAAAGTCTTAATGAGGTAATTTACTTTTAACCAGCAGGAACTCCAAATTCATTACATTTTCACATTTTCCATTATTACAAAATTGAAGTCTAAAGATTGGTGAATTCTGATTAAAAATTGACTAGTTGTCAAATATAAGAAATGGTTTAATCAGCTTATGAAAATCTTACAAAATTGAAGTCTAGCGATTGGTTCAGATTAAATATTAACTATTTGTTAAATATAAGAAATTGTTTGATCAGCTTATGAAAATCTTACAAGAACATTTCTACCACAAATGTCATTTCCGTCGAGATTTGCAGAACGGTTGCTCTCGTAAACTTGGCTTGATTTCGGTTAACATCATGAACTGTGTGCTTCTTCGTCATTGGTTTTTAGTGATCTGTGTTTCGTCTGCATGTCATTTTGGCTTTAGTCCAAATTGGCCAAAGCGAAAGGATGGCGGTGATAAGAGTTTCTTGTTGAAATGCTGATTATATAGCCTTATTAAACACGGTTTACCTTGGACCAATGAACCTTCAGAAGAAATGATCCATCTTTCCTTTGCAATAGATTATCACATTTAACAAAGATCCTTAAATTCCTGAGGGTGTGCGGTTAAATTTTGACGACTCTTGATCACTGTCTCTTAATGCAGAAATGCCATTTGATTGTCAACCTTAGAGCATGCATAGTTAAATAATAAGTTTATCATGATGAATAATAAATGGTGGGTTAGCTCTAGTGCCTGCATCTACCGTGGCTGTTGAGTAGGTTCAAACTGTCTTAAAATGAACCTGTCGAGTCAGATACCCATGTGTTCAGTGCTTTTGTAAGATGGATATGCGCTATATTAAGGATCTAGAACAAGCATACATTGTACATATTCTGCCACAATTCGTGAAGTGTTGCTAAGTGTTCATTAGAAACAATTGTTACGATAATAAATAGTGTAGTTGGTATGAGTGTTAGTAACTGTTCTTTGTGGATGCTCATAAGAGTCTGTTGTTAGGCCATGAATGTGCAGCATGCTGGCAACTACTTTCTTCATTACTTTGGCTTGGATGAGCGTAACAAAGATATGTACTTAATCTTTACGATTTGTTTTTCAGCAGCATGTGATGCATGCATGCTATGCTATGCTAAACTATGCTACACAATTTGACTAAAATTAAGGTATGGTGATGCAAAAGTTGCTTGCAGAAATACTGATCATGGAGCCAAATGAAAATTAAAATATTTGGCCAGATAAATTATTTATCCACACGTTTAGTAATGGAAAGACTCAGTAAATATATTACTGCATATGCTCGCGTGGCACGGTGGCCGATTTGTTAGAGTGGTCGGCCTATAACGCTCAGCGTGCGATCTAAAGGGCTGGTTCGACTTTCGTCCGAGGAGTCACTGTGTATGGACTAGGAACCTTCAACATGTCCTTCGCTCACAATTGCTGTGCATTACATTTGCAGTTGCGCCGTCGAGGCGTGCGCACTTCTGAGCAAAAAATGTTGGAAGAAGGGCAATATGAAAATTCAGGTGTATTGTGTACGAAATATAGTTTAATCACCTTTTGGCACGATTCTCTGGCTGATTATCTTTTAATTAAAAGTGAGATCTTAGTATCGCTTAGTACTATGCGTAAGGGCGTATTATATCATCGTATTTGAAACAATGCAATACAGCTGTATTTGATACAAAACGATACAACCGTATTTGACACATTACGACACAACCGTATTTGATACATTACTGCATTTGACATTGCCCGCCTTCTAACATTCAGTATCGCCCATCAACTTCATTTCTTAGTTGTGTCTTTAGATGTTTCTGAATGTGTTGCTGTGCATTTGTTTGTTTTCGTTTGTACTGAGTTATTTTAATTTTCTTTTCGACTGATTGCACACGTATATTTCAGTGACCTTTTCAAATTCATTATTTGTTTCTTTAATTGATGTTCATCATGTAGCGCTTGTTTCTCCTGCGCTGTAGGCCTGAGTAATCACGACACGAGTGCATCGTATTTGTATCCGTCATCTAAATTATTTACATGAACAGCGTCTGTCAGTTGTAACTTCATGCGTTCTGTATTCGTATTTTGGTTGCCTGTAGTAGCTTTTTAGTGGCATATATTGCGCTTTGATAATGTCTTGGAAAACTTTAAAGTTGTTGACGTCAGCAATTGAACGTAACATTCCGTGTGCTTGTTTTTCTGAGTTTTTCAGATCAAGACAACTGCTTCTCGTATAAGCTTATTGAGGACCAAACAAAATATAATAAGATTATTTATAAATTCAACAAAAATGGGTCCTGCATAGCAGAGGTGAGACCTTGGCAAGGTATGTAGTTAGAAACAACTTGATAGGATGGGAGTGTCCACTTCCTGTCATCCAAGTCTTTTCTATTATAGTCTGCATATGTTAACCAGTCTGTTGTCTTATACCAAACTGGATCTCAGTGGCGTAGCCGAGGAGGATACAATACATAATCCCTACTCTAATATAATACTAAGAACTCGAATTCAACACTGTGCCTACACAATGGAGTTATCAAATTAGGCTTTCATTCGCCCAAGGCTACAACCGTTGTAGATCTGAATATTTTTATTATCCATTGACAGTCGTAACAAACTGTTGGGTGAAATTGCAATCGCATGAGATGCTCTCTAAGGCTCTAACGTCTACATGAAAGCAGACATAATATTATATCAAGTCTGCCCACGTGCAGACAGACGAACGGTGTGCTAGATGTCTGATTGACATTGAGTTGAGAAATACGGACTTGCTATAAATATATTACATTTGTCTGGTACATGTTGACCAATCCCAATTTCTTGGCTACGCCACTGTTTCATTGGCTGTTCAATGTCTCTGTTGCCACTGAATTCGTAGCCAGAGCTTACTGTGGCAACGACGAGGGCTGCCCGGTTACTGACTAGCAGACAGCGGGATCTAAGTAGTCTAGATGCAGTTAGGGATTTTTTAAGCGGTCGTCTTGCAAGGTGAGGTGATCACAAGCTACCTACTCCACTTTTTTAAATCCCAGAACCGCCACTGCTAAATTACGCTGATGTTGTAAAGGTGATGATGGCAACGATGATGGCAACATTTGGCAACGACCAAGGTGGCAAAAGCGATGTTTTTTTCCACAATTATTGAAGGTGCTTTACTGTACCTGTTGTACAAGGTGCTGACATTTCTGCAAATTTTTGGAAGGGTTTCGGTGGTGTGTGTAGGTATGTGTGTATGTATATGTACGTGTGTGTGTGTGTGTGTGTGTGTGTGTGTGTGTGTGTGTGTGTATGCAGCCATGTACTAAGACTGAGTAATCACGTTTAATACAAAGACTTCAATTTTTACCGTCACAGATACTAGTTTACCTTCCGTTTGATTAGATCGTGTTGGTATACGTTGCTTTATGCAAGCTATGTATATGTATAATGAACGATTGAACATTCTTTATACGTACAAAAACAGACAGACTCCCGATTGTCGTGAGGGCGCGTTGACAAACATAGACGTATGAAGTGAAACTAGTTTATCTGTTGAGGGTTGGCCAACGCAATTTAAGGTAGCGTTCACTGAGTGAATATATAAGTTTTAGATGTCGTTGTTCATAGGGTAATTCAGTTGCTTTGCAAAACTGTTATAGCAGCCAATCTTAAGCCTTGTCGACAAGTAGCGAACAAAGAAACTTTGACCTTTACTCGTGCTTGGTTGAGGATTATTGTGTTCCTTATACATTTATTCAAACGTCGAGAAAACAAATGAGACATTGATGAAGCGAACGATTGGACCAAGTAATAAGATGCTATTACGACCAAGAAAGGGTTTCTGCCTACTCGCCACGTAGAAGGATGATGAGACAGACTGAACATTCTACCGTTTATTTTCTTTGCTGCTGCTGCTGAATACAATCGCGAACTCCGATGTACAGACCGTCTAAAATCAGAAAGAGGCATAAGAACAGTCGGCTGAACAATTTCTGGTTTCAGACAATTGATTAGATGAACAATTGATTGACAGTTGATTAGATGAACAATTGAGTGACAGTTGAACAGATGAACAATTGAGTGACAGTTCAGTTTCAGGATCTGACATCGAAGACTTCGAAGCATCTTGAGCATCACAGAAAATTAGCGCTTATTTTAAATTGACCGCCATCAATTTTTCTCAGTTAGGCATAGATGTATACAACCCAGCTTCTCTTTGAATGTTTTACGTATGACCAAAACTCGTCGCTTAGACATAGTTTGTCAAGTTATAAGTGTTTCGTTCGTGGTTAACTGCTGATTTTGTGCCAGTTCAATACAGTCCGATGTTCCTTGGATATTGACCGCACACATCGAAGCCGATATCAATAGGGCAAATTTTTGGTTTACGAACATGATTTGACGACGTTTAATTAATCTGAAGCAGCTCCTGTGTGGCGTTGAGATATTTGCGTGATTTACATTTGCAAAGTCCGCTGTGTGTATATAAATATGTGCACCGAGCTCAAGATATGTTTACCTTGCATAGTTACATAGCTGGCTGGATAGGCGTACGCGCTGCACGTGTGGAGACTGGAAGGAAGCTTAAGTTGATGAGAGAGTGGATTTGAAGTGCATAATATAATTATTGTCGTTCTACGTTGCATGTATACATGAAAGATAATTGAGTTGAACTTAATCCTGGTTTCTCTTTGAAAGAAATAAGGAATTTGGATAACTTTGTCACTGTGAATTAATTGCCACGTACTACTGTACTGCTAGAAGTTAGCCACTTATAAGTGACAGTAGAGGAAGAAAGTTTGAGTTAGGTCTCAGAGAATGAGATCGGTGACACAGTTGATCTATATTCCACCTGCGTTCTGGTGTGTATATAAAGTTGTATCGCTTACAGGATATCCGGTTATCGCCGCTTCCTACGACGACTTCGAAGAGGTTGGAAGCGAGAATGTAAAGCGATCCTTCCCTTACTCTCTCGGAGCGCTGCAGGGAAAGGTCAAGGACAAGGACCTGAAGATGAGTTCGAACGATCTGCCATCATTCTGGAATATTTCGAGACTGGAGTCTCACGCTAAGGTCGTGTCCAACGAAGACACAATAGAGCCACGTTTCGTAAGTCTCTTCTGGTTTTTGTTTCGTTTACATGCACTGAAAGGACTCACTCGGGTGTCGTCAATGATCAATGCATCTCTATTACGTAACTAGATGCAAACCCGTCCTCAAACGGGTGAATACACAATGCACAGTACAACTGATGACGCCCTCTTTGCAAAAAGTTCAGTGCACATTGAAGCCGTCATATAGGCAGACTGGAAGAGGTAGGTTGAAATGACCTTCATAATGTATACTCCCTTCAATCTCTATCTCCGACTGCTTCTCGCCTTCCCTCCCTCTCAATTTCCTCCCTCACTTCTGTTTTCACCTTCCTCCCCTCTTCCCTTTCTTTCTATTTATCCCCTCTGCTCTGTATCTGCCTATCTTTCCCTCTCCTCTTTCCCTTCCGTATCTGTATGTCAATCCCTCTGCCTCTGTTTTCCCTCTTCTCTCCCTCTCCCTTACCAATTATCCTTTCTCTTTCCCTCTTCCTCCCATCCTCTCCCCTCTCCCTCTCCGTCTCCCTTACCTACCTCTTCCCTCTGCCTCTCTTTTCTTCACCCTCTCGCATCCCCTCTCCTTCCCTCCTTTCCAATCCCTTCCTCCATCCCACTCACTCACCCTCGATCTACATCTCTCCTCCCATCCCTACACTTCCACCTTTCCTCTCCTATCTACTCCTTTACCCTTCTACAGATCGCTGTTTGCCGTCGCACAAAGTTATTGAAACGTCGGTATAATAATTATATATCCGATGGCAAAATGCTTCATTTTATTGCACTTAAAATTGGTTAAGTTAAGGAATAAATGTTAATTGCAACGCATCTGAAACTGTATTATGACTACAAGATGAAACCAAACTTTAGCAGTTATGCCTCTTAGACGTCAGAAGTCTTTATCAGAGTCTGTATTGCTTTCGCTTTGAAAGCCCGTTCTCAGATTCAGAGACGATCAGTTGATTTCTCTTCCTAGGCTTCATCGACTCTGACGATGGTTCTCTGCGCTGCTCTGCTGACGACCATCGCGCTGGCAGTCACCTTCTTCTTCGTCAGTCGCCGATACAGCGCTCGTCGTCGGCGCCGGAGACGATGCAATGGTTCGACGTATGTGCGTCGGGGTTTGCTTCAGTCAGTCACTGGAGGATGGGATCGTAGTAGTAGGATGCCCGTGAGATGTCATCGACAGATGTCGCATCTGGTCGAAAGAGAGACGATGCCGATCAACTACTTTAGAATCGTTGACAACGCTAACTACGTCCCATTCGCCCGATCAAGCAACGTCTGCTCCAGTGAGTATAGGCCTACGCTATATACGCGGTTCATCTGTGTGTCCATTACGGTTCATATGTATGTGTGTGTGTATGTGTGCGTAGATGTGTGAGTGTGTGCTGTGATGCTTATTCAAACTCAGTCAACTTATTGCAAGTGTTCTAATGCAAAAGCCTAAAGAATTAACTTCTACACTAAATGGATCAGTTGCTAGAAGGAAGCAAGTCGTGCCAGAGTAGTTCTGAAGATTTTATCTTCCACTGGTATCGTTATGAAGGAAGACTAAAACGAAAGTTCCACGCAGAACATTATCTAGACAAAGACAGCGATAAAGAGAACATGAGACAAAGGGGACAATAGACAATGAATTTGATTACAAAGATCTAAACTTGACGAATTGACTAATCAAGGATGTTGAATACAAACATCAGCGAGGCAACGGAAAATAAATTGATATAGCCTGGCAACGCTTTCAAAGGCTGGTACGCTTACCGGTAGTGGCAAGCCAGGCGTCTCTAAGTGTATGGGACGCGAAAATTTAAAATAGATGTTTAGGGTCTAATATAGAACCACTTCTATATTTATTAAGGTGAAGACGGACTTCGTCAGATTCAGCGGAAGAATATTCATGTGGTGCGCGAATTGGGCGAAGGCGTCTACGGTCGAGTGTACCTCGGTCTGTGCAAGAAGTTGACGTCAGCCAATGACATCACAGCCGTCGCCATTAAGACTCTGAAGCAAGTGAACGAAGAAGACGGAGATGATGTCCTTCGGCAGATCGTAAGAGAAGCAGAACTATTGACCAACCTTCACCATCGCAACATCGTCACTTTCTTCGGTATCTCTGCGGACGCACAACCTCTGATGATGGTCTTCGAGTACATGGCAAATGGCGATCTTAACAACTATCTCAGGCAAGTCGAATCCATCGCTTCGGTCAACTTATATAACGCCACAATTGATTTATATATATATATATATATATATATGTGTGTGTGTGTGTGTGTGTGTGTGTGTGTGTGTGTGTGTGTGGCGGGAAAATATCGCTACTTTACTCTGTGACGATTATAAAACGCATTTAAGACCTTCCTGAAATTGAATATGTATACATGCAAATAGCGAGAACTGTCCTAACATCCGGCACGGAATTCCACACCGGATCAATATACAATCTTTGCCTAACTAAAACAGTGGAACAGGGCACCAGGCCTAATCAGATCTATGCAAACATTTGATTTTACGATTCCAATTGCAGTTTTACTATATAGGAGGAAGCCGTGTTATTATGCAACAAATGGACCCAGTTAGCAATTTACATTTTTAGAGTAGAAGTTACGTCAGGATTATAAAAGTCGCTCTAAGAAGCGATTACTGTTTTTCTTATCAGCTAAACTTTCTAAAAGCACGACCGACCGACTGACAAAGCGATTCATGGATTCATTTATTTGTCAATTTCTCTATATATCAATCAAATAGGTCGCATGGACCTGATTCTGAATATCTCGGCAAGCAGCTTGGTGCCGTTTGCGGACCTCTGACAGTGGGCGATCTGTTGTACATCGCCTGCGAGGTGGCTTCTGGCCTCGAATACCTCGCTTCTCAGCACTTCGTACACAGGGACCTGGCCACAAGAAACTGCCTCGTCAATCATGAACTTAAGGTCAAGATCGGTGACTTCGGAATGTCACGGGATCTCTACTGCACGAATTATTATAAGGTCAGCAGACAAAAATATATGCACACAATAAATAATAAGCCGCGTTTTGAAATGAAATAGATTCAATTTATAAAGGACTGAACAGATTTCCTTGTTTCAACTTAAATATTGTGAGGAAGTCATGTAATATTTTTAATGAGAATGTCTAAATAATTGTCACATAATTTTATGAGTGATCGGCTTACTTGTTGTGAACGGTAATAATTCGAAATCATGATTGAGATACTTTAATTTCTTTCACAAATAGATGGAAAAGTTCTACGTTTTATTATGTGGTCCATTGCTATGAAACATACAACAGATATCAATTGAATTAGTGCTACATGCCTACAGTGCCTCATATAGGAACAGTAACTATAGTATCGTCGTTGGTATATATATTTTGGAAGGCGATGGGACGCTTGAGGATCAAGAGATTGATGTCCGTATGTATGTCTGCTCGTTTGTAGGTCGGTGGCCAGACACTACTGCCCGTTCGGTGGATGCCACCAGAGAGTTTGCTGTATCATACGTTCAGCGTTGAATCGGATGTCTGGAGCTTTGGAGTCGTTCTCTGGGAAATATTCACCTTCGGCAAACAGCCGTGGTACGAGTACTCGAATCACGAGGTATTTAAGACATACTCATATATGCAGTAGCTATAGGAACGTTGGGTCATGTATTGGGCATACTACGTATAGGCCCTGTGTATGTGTATGTGTGTAATAAGTATGCATGTGTGGATGAGGACAATAAATAAAGCGCATTTTGAACTATTCTAAAAAACGCATTCTTTCTCGGACCATTGAAGACAAGCAGAGGTTAAGGATCTCACCCGATCAGACTCTCATTCAAAAATGAGCAGAGTATATATATATATATATATATATATAGGCCAAAATGATACGGTTGCTACATAGAAACGCTTACACTTACATTTACCCGTGTGTTTCTCTCTCTCTGATCAGGTGATACGGAATGTGGAGCGTGGTCGTCTGCTCCAATGTCCTCGTTTGTGTCCAGAAGATGTCTACAAAGTGATGGTTGGTTGTTGGCGCCGCAGACCGCTGGATCGGTTGACGATCGGAGAATGCAGAACTCAATTGAGGGAGATTCGCTTTCGAATGCTGTCCTTCACCTACGCCCTCTCAACCCTACGAAGGAGGTCGAAGGACGACAACGACCGGTCAAACTATTTCGCTCTGATGGACAACAACCAGTGACCGGATGGACGCAGCTCCAGAGGAGGATGTATACATACTTCTACAAGGGACATCACATATTAGCCTTTTAAGTATTGTGTCTCGTGTATTTACTGTACGCGTGTATCGTGTAATGTCTTGTAATGTTACAGTTCAGTGAATTCATATCATTATCGCAAAGTTAGGGGTTGACAGGAGACTTTACAAGGCTAAGGTTGTGTACTAGAGTCTTCATGAAGACAGAGGAGTGTGAGTGACCAGGTAAATATTCAAGAACGGCATATTTACGATGGTTAGGAATGTGCATACAAAACAAAATTGTTGACTTAAGTAAAGGCACTTTACGGTGGCGTTAAATATATTTGGCCTAGTCGTACAGACACACGCCGATGTATTGAAATGTATTAGGTGTGCATGTATAAGCAGTCACTACGCGTGCATGTGTGTGCGCTATTGTATAGTCAGGATTGAGTGACGGATGGACGGACGGACGGACAGACGGACGGACAACAGGTGGCAGATTTTACTTTGGAAACAATCATTGTTGCATTCGTTAGGTTGATAATAATCAGTCGCGTCGAGCCTGTTTAATTCTCTTGAGGAATTCGGTCGAGAGCTGTTGGCTGTCGTTTACGATCCCTTTCCATGACGAATGCGATTCTCACTTTTTAGCGCCATTTTGTAAGTAAGTAAGTTTTCATTGTGGGTAGGTTTTTCGGATGAAACACAGAGTGCGAGTGTCTTTACAGATATCAGATGATTTTCGTAGTTGATGCGATCAGAAGGAATCAGGACCTTTCTGTATCGCTGAGATTTGTAACTCGATGCTTTACTTAATGCTTGACGATGTTTTTCTAGTTAAAAGATTTTCTAATCGATGTGTATTTAATCGCCAATTATTTATTTTTATGCGAAAACGTTCGAGTAGCCTAGAAAGACATCGCATATTGGCCATTCTCAGGAATTATTTGAGGTCGAATGATGTATAGTCAGGTGGCTTTCAGCCTTATTAGACCTATACCCTGTCCTTTTATTTCATTTGCCCGCAAACTGATATTTAGGCTATTTCGTTTGTTTTAGCCTTTGCAAATGTCTGTCTGATGTTAAACAGATTGCGTTGCTGCTTATGGTGTTTGCTGCTTATGGTGTCTAGGTTGGTCATACCGGTGTTCATTAGTTTACTTAAGAGGCTCACAGTCGGACGCCATATGGGTGTTTGACCATTCGCCTACGCTCGTGCAGTCCACGCCAGTAGCAACCGTGGGTGAAGGACGATTCGTCCATTAATGCAACTCATAAGGAAAGGTTGTCCAGTCGTTCTATTGTCTTGGTTGTGTTTGCGCTTCAACCTAAGTATCTGCCCATTCTGAGCGACGCCCCAGAGAATCAAGATCCATGTTGCGCTAAATCAATGAGACCTTATTAACTGCGACTTCAGATCAAATTGTAATCGGTGACACATTGAACCGTTAACACATTAAAAGCCTTGATCAGGAATATTGATCGGAAACTTTATAAATGCATATTTTATCATTACAACTTAGACATGTCCTGTGGAAGTTACTGTAAGCCTACTGTTTTTCACAGTGACTCTACTGATGTAGGCCGGATTGCATCATATCCTGGGCGATAGAATTTCTTGTATCTGCAGTCTTACATTACAACATAATATAACAATGCCAGTTTTATGAAGTTCAGAAGTGCACATTGAAATCGTGCAGCACAAAACCTTATTAACCATATCCTGCTCTTTTTTGGTGAGTAGATATATAATGTAATGCCAAGAATTGTTCTTTAGGATTTCAGCGTACGACTTCGTGTTGAGCATCTACGAACATTCCATTGGTGACGCTTTGCGCATGCGTGTCATTTTCGATTCTTGTACTTGTGTTCATGAATTCGTTTATATGATCTAGTAAAGCTGTGACGTTTCTGCAAATCTCAAGGTCTTCTGTTCGATATTAATTTTCTTACAGTTATAATATAGGCCTATATATAGGTGACAACGTACACAGCGCAAGAGTGCGCTCCTGTCCCTAGCACTCATCAATCCATACGATATATGCTAATTATGGCTGAAACCAGTTCAATCTTTTCATAGACTAATTCCATATTCGCTTAGACAAGTTCAACATAGAAATTCATAGATAAATATTGCTTTGACTCCGTTTAACCTCATCTAACCCTGCGCCATCTTATTTCATCTTGTCCTAAATTAATACAGTTTCTCTGTCTGATCTGGATTTAATTCGCATCGTTATTGTCGGAACAAATGGTAACACAAGTCCTTAAAAGCGATAAATAAAAACGCAGCGTCGATAGGAAAGCTTTTTCTAAAGCAGGTTACCCATCAGTGGACAGAGCTGGCAGCCAATTAATCAGTAAGGAGAAATGGCCTATCTGTAACAGATAATTAAGAGTCTCTGGCATAAGCCACTTGAGTCAATTGCCGTGTTATATATAGAGTGGTTGAATGGCCATTTCACGGTGACTAAAGCAAACGTTTTGACTCTCAGCTGAACAGCAATTCGTACCAAGTAGTGAATCTCAACACCTTCTTAGAGGCAGTCACTGTGCAACACTTCTGACTCAACCCGATGTCTAATCGTAACTATGCACTTATGACGCATGAATACACTGCGCAGTTTTAAGAGTTGGGCCAAAGTTGAGGTTCTGTGAGATTGTAGATCGATCGATATACTCAGTAATATACTCATATTACAGACATATTACTCAGTAATAGACTCATATTACAGACATATTACTCAGTAATAGACTCATATTACAGACATATTACTCAGTAATAGACTCATATTACAGAAATATTACTCAGTAATAGACTCATATTACAGACTGGTATTGGTATGAGCAGATAAATGCAAATTAGAGTTATAAGAACATTCTGCATTAGACTACCTGTTGACGCACCACAGCTTACAAGACGTACAAGTAAGAGCATGAATTTAAAGTAGGTCATATAACACTCGCATAATCTAAGTTCTTTTGGCATGGGCAGAAACTTTAGGTCGGATGAGGTCGTCTGGCCTGGATCGCATGTCGTGTGGGGTGACATTACGGGGAGAGAGAAGGTTGTGAAGGATGTGACACGGGTTCAAAAGGACTGAGCCGAAAAGAGCAAGGTCAGCTCAAGAGCAAAAGAAAGAAATGTAACAGGAAATGAAGCCAGAACGGGTCAATATAACAGTATTTAAAGTTAAAGCGTTGGAACATAAAAATTAGCGTATCATAGCTTGGTTTGGGGCTGCAGGTAGACTAATCGATTCCGCGTATTTCCGCCCTAACGGTTGTTTACGCGAACTAAGCATGATTCCAATGACTATAATTAGCAGGCCTATACTTGTTACCATTCTGTAAGGTTGTAAATAAATTAAACTCGACTACATGTAGGCCTACATATAGGAGTATACATGTGCCCGAGAGTGATAGGTCCATACTTCATAGTTCGCTGTCAACACTGTTTGCCAAAGGGTTGGCTCTTTCTACTCAATCAACCGAATTAGTGTTGATGACACTTAGTAGGCCACTATAGCGTAGGCAGCGGTAGCTTTGAGTGAAGGTAGCCTAACTGTCTATTGGCTCCATGATGAAAGAACTCCGACGTCATTTAGCGAGTAGTGTAATCGATGGACATTAAGATGGCGCTATAAAACGCTTCAGCTAGTAGTTACATGACAATACATCACACGCCTTTGCTGATTGTCGTTTAATAATTAAAGGAATTATTTATTTGGATATGCCTAATGAGGAATTCGATTTCTGTGCTTTAGCAACCAGTTACAAAACACCTAAGTTATTATCGTGCGCTGTTTGACATAGGCAACAAAATGCACTGTAGGTCTATCTCTTGATTCTCTTCTTCGATTCAACATAGAAGCTTAGGTCAAAGTCACTTCAATAGCTTGGAACGACATTGGTCAAATGATATAAAAGAATACATTTTAAGAATAAAACTTCTGTTATAAGGGCATATTTTCGTTATTGATGGTCTATTTAGTAGTTATAGGTTGGCGTTTGATACCGGATGATATCGTATCTAATGGTTTTAACTTTAGTATCGGCTCTAAGGCTCTAATCTATAGAGCCTATGTTTCACAAGAGGCCTCTAATATTGCTTTAACGACTACAGTTTACTAACTGGAAAACCAACGCAGCTTGTCGTTAAATTGCTAAGCCAGCTTAATTAGCGCATTCTTTAACCGTTTGGGACAACACGTAGGCTATAACGATCCGATCGACAAGTCGAAGCGTGTCTGCTTTGCGCTGTAACAGTTGATCTGCTGTTGACAGAGAAAAGTAGATCCAGACGACCTGTCGTAGTAGGCGCATGCTAATGGGCGTCTGACGCATTTGAGCAGCGTGTGTTCGTGCGCGCGTCTGTCACCCGGGCCTTGTTGCCATGGAGATGAAATTCCAATCGCTGCACGAATCTATCTGCCGTGATATTCATACGTTACAGAAGTGGTTTGTTTACTCGTCCTATGTATGCAGCACGATTCAGACACAATCTCTAATGATAGTCCGGTGCTAGTGTGATGGCGTTTGTGGATCATCATTCTCTGTTCGATGCTGCACACTACCACGGTTGGGTAGAATAATACTAATCACACCTTTACTTCTTATGTCCTATCGTGTAAATCTAAATCTACCAGTGACGTATGGTTCTACTCTAAAACGACTTATAGGATATCTGGTTACGAAGCTCTTCAACGACGATTAGCGTAAAGAACATCAGTTCACAATCGACACCCATCGGTTTGTTTTCTATTGTTATTCGTAAAGCTTCACCTACAGTCACTAGAATATTAGGCCTATGTACGACACAGAAATGTTCTAACTTCAATATATAGAATTAAATATGCATGTTTGAATGCAGGCCTATTGTATGTATGGATGAATGCATGTATCTATGTATGCTACGTATATGCTATGTATATGCAAGTGTATGTAGGGCTACTTATGTGGGCAACATACGTAGTTATCAGAGGTGTAACAAGGTTTTGAAAAGTGGGGGGGGGCATAATTTAGAAAATATTTAAAAATGGGGGCACAAATTATCCTAACAAAAGTCATCTTAAAAAGCCATTGGAGAAACATAAAAAAGAACCGATTTGGGGGGCACATGGGGGGGCACTGAGCACTAAAACTGGGGGGGTTTTGACCCCCAGTTTTGAAACTTGGGGCTGGTGCCTCCCTGCCCCTCGCTTGTTACACCCCTGGTAGTTATGTATGCATACGCAGGCCTATGTATTAATTTTATGAGTGCATGTAATGTAAGCCTCATGCACATGATAATTTATAGGGTCTATAAATTTAGGTAGAAGACTTATTAACGTAAACGAATCAAGGAGATTCGTTTTCTGGGCTTCTGAAAGGCGCTTAAATCTGACAATCTTGAAGATCTATAAGTCTGAAACCGTGTAAATGTGGCTAAAATACACCTCAAGTGATTTAGATCTTTTGGCTTAACTGTCTCTGCAAGTTTTCGATATAACTTAAAAGTTATAAGATTCTAAATCTTATACAAAAGCCTATAAAGCCTTATACGAATGGAAGAAGACATTCATCATTTCCATTCAGTCCTTAATAGTAACTAAGCGTTTAAGAACAAACTGTATCGGCATGCAAATGAGTAAGTAGCCTATGTAGCCTAAGTATGCATAAGCCTGTGATGACTGAAAATAATAGACCCATTATAACACAAAATTCAACTGTAGGTCTATTCTAAGCGTATAGGTGTCTGAATCCTTGCTGACCTTAGTATCTCTATAAACCACTTTGCTAAGCTTTGTTCTCTGTGCTAAACAACATTATACAGGCAGGAATTACATCCATATTCAGGTTCATAGGCCTATGTCTAGATACACTTATGAATATAATCTAAAATCAACCTAAAATTATCATTGTCGTGTTGCTATTTTGATTCCTGTTTGTTTCAGATTTCAATGGATAATTTTTCTCTTCTCGCCAAATACGCCTTAACGTGCGGCTCATTGGTCCTGCTTCTGTTGGTGTCGACATGTAAAGGTACAATGTATGCACCACTATGTAGTCTAAATCACTGTGTCGACCTATTTGCGATGCCTTTATCTGCCAAATGTAATAATGGAATTTCTTAAGAAATCAGACGACATGAACAGCCGTAAATTTAACAAAGACAGCAAAAGGTGCATTCGCCAAATGCTCAAGAAATTCAGTGCATTAAGTCTCTTGTTCGTTCTTAACATATTCCCACCGTCCCTTCTGCGTACGTTTTCATCAAATGGCGCTATAGAAATGTCGTCTTTGCAGGGTTGACGTCGACGCCGTTTCCTCTGTCATCCGTTCAAGTGCGTTTGATGAGTGGACTGAGCGCAAGAGAGGGACGAGTGGAGGTCTACTACATGGGGTCATGGGGGACGATCTGCAGCGACGGATGGGATGTAAAGGACGCAGCTGTCGTCTGTCGAATGCTAGGATACACGTACGAACCCATCCATCCATCCATCAATCCATCCATCAATCCATCCGTCCATCCATCCACCCACCCATCTCCACCACGCCTCACACCCCCACCCACCCATCCATCCATCCATCCATCCTTCCATCCATTATCCATCCATCCATCCATCCATCCATCCATCCATCCTTCCATCCATTATCCATTCATCCATCCTTCCATCCATCTATCTATATATCCATCTATCCATCTATCCATCTATCCATCTGTAAAAGTCTCGAGCCAACGATTAGGTCTGCAAGATCGGCCGCTGTTCGCTGCTTAATATATATCTCATACGTTTTTGAGTAGATCTGTGGCTTAAGAAATTCTTGTACTTTTGCCTAAATGTCTATCGTTTTCAGTTCAACAGATGAAACAGGTTTTAAACGGAACGGTATGAGGAATGCCCTTTTGAACAAAAGCATAGTAAGTATAAAATCTATAGAGTCCAAGGAAACAAATTAGGTATCCTGCTTAAATGCTTTCACGTTAAGGCCTAACCCCATGTCTATTTCATATAGTCGTATTATCTAATATATAATTTTAAAACCGTAGTAACAGAAGTTCGATTATAAATGTGTAAATATCCTCTTGCACTGTGATAAATATTTCCTACAGGGGCATAGCCAGGGCCGTCACCGGTGGAGCATATGGTAATGGAACTGGACCGATATTTCTACGCGGAGTCACCTGTGATGGCAACGAGCAAAGCATAGTTGAATGCCAGTACCAGGGCTGGGAGATAACAGTGTGCACCCATGCAGAAGATGCAGGTGTCATATGCCTCGGTGATGTCGTCCCTACCACTACAACGACCACCTTAGGCACTACACCGACAACACTTCCGCCAAAGATCTGTAAGTTGACCACTTACTTATAAATATTCACAGTTCTCATCCATCGTCATAACCGAAACATCGGTTCAAACGTAGGGAGAGAAACTCTTCTGTGCTGTGGGCCTATGAATGCAGGTCTACGGGTTTTGTGCAAAACTTGCAACTTTGACAAAGCGAGTGACGATGTACACTACTCGATTGGAAGCCAGTTGATACGAAATTCTGACTTGATTGTACGCTGTTCGCCTACTGCATTACATGTAATTAGTATACGCGTGTATGTCTGTATGTGAAGGCAATACCACAAGCACGAAGGTGCGGTTAGTGAATGCAGCAGACGAGGTTCAGTTGGCGATTGGACGCGTTCAGTACAACTACAACAGCAGTTGGCGCAGCATCTGCAACGATAGATGGGGAACAAACGATGCAGCAGTCGTCTGCAGAATGCTCTGCTACAAGTAAGTCAGTCAGTCAATCAATCGGTCGGTCGATCGGTCAGTCAGTCACACTTTCAGTGAGTGAGTGAGTGAGTGAGCGAGCGAGCGAGCGAGCCAGCCAGCCAGCCAGTCAGTCAGCCAGCCACTCAGTCAGTCAGTCAGTCAGTCAGTCAGTCAGTCAGTCAGTCAGTCAGTCAGTCAGTCAGTCAGTCAGTCAGTCAGTCAGTCAGTCAGTCAGTCAGTCAGTCAGTCAGTCAGTCAGTCATTCAGTCAGTCAGTCAGTCAGTCAGTCAGTCATTCAGTCAGTCAGTCAGTCAGTCAGTCAGTCAGTCAGTCAGTCAGTCAGTCAGTCAGTAGTTCTGTTTGTCGGTCTATCAGTCTGTTAGTCAGTAGATTAGTCTGTCGATCAGTCAGTCGGTAGGTCCGTTGGTCAGTAAGCCGTCCAGGTCAAATTACGCATGAATAAATGTCGTCAAAATGTGTTTGATGGTGCGATGAATATACAACGATGACTGTTTCTATTACAGCCCAGCTAATGCTCGTGCGATCATCGGCGCAAATGCTTATGGAAATGACACTGAGGGATTCTGGCTTGGAAATATCGTCTGTCGTGGAAACGAAACTGACTTGGCCGACTGTTCCCACTCGGCCTGGGGTCAGACGACCTGCAATGCCACAGAAACGGCAGGGGTCAGCTGTCTCCTTGATTCGCCCACTCCACCCCCACGTGAGCTGCACGCAATCATTGTTCTCACCAGCGCAACATAACTTTTGGCTAATGTCATATCATAAAGTAATGTTTAATGTAATGCTGGAAAAATAATAGGCCTACATGACATTATATATCAAAGAATATAACAATGCAATTCAAAATATGAACCAAGAACCTATGCCATTTACGATAAGACTAGATAACATACGTTAATTCGCATGCATTCTCTCGATAACAGATCTAATCTTTCGATTGCTCTTTCAACTATTCCTATAGGCCTTATACTTATACTTGCACTTGTACTTGCACTTGTACTTGCACTTGTACTTGCACTTGTACTTTCACTTGTACTTTCACTTGTACTTGCACTTGTACTTGTACTTGCACTTGTACTTGCACTTGTACTTATACTTAGCCAGGGCTGAAAACCCGTCGTCTGTCGCTTCCTACTTATTGCGCTAATTCTAAAATAGGGTAGGTGGGTGAAACACACATTGTTTTATGGTATATTTTAACAGACCCGTATGCAACTGAGAACACATTATACGTGTTCTCGGTTGAATACTGAGCGGAGGTTTTTGTTGCAGTTCCGGAACCTGTGATTGAATGTACAAACGAAATGATCACAGCCAAGTTCTTTCGCAGTACCGACCCACTGTTGAAAAACGAAGATCTGTCCGTTTCTAGTCCAAACGGAAACCCTCTGGCGAACTGTGCATCTCAGACGTCAAACGACACTAACTACGTCATCATAGCCATTCCTTACATTGGCTGCAACACTAACCGAACGGTGATCGACTGAATTCTCGCAGATAGATGTGTTACTTAAGTGTTTCCTCTGCCAGAATACTTATCAACATTTCTGCAGAACCAATGTGGATCATATAGGAACCCAATTAGAAGTTTGGGCCCCATATATTTATTTGCTCGAAATTGGTATGTTGGCACAGGCTTGATTTTCTGGCATTCGGAGTACGATGGGTAGGCCTATACTTGTATCCCCCACTTTCAAATTGGAGGCAGGCCTGCTTATACCCTGCACTTTCATGCCCGGTGAAATAATGCCGGTTATTATTTGGTTAGAGGACGACTCAGAGACCGTTACAAGCCTCAAACAGTTATCGAGCATCATCAGCTTTATGTGATCAGCAGTGGTAAATTGAAAATTTCTAAAGCGCAGCTCTAGGCCTAAATCTAATGCTAGCCTATTCACTAGCGCTGCATCAATATAGACTTTCGATGTCCAGCAGAGGTCCGAGTCCGGTTGTCAGAGCTATCAGAGAGGAGAGACAGAGTGTAGGCCTAGTTGCTAAGGAGGGTTTTGTTGAGGATGAGAAAGTCTGAATGGTGGAAGATGGGATAAAAGTAAAGGATGCCTCTCAGGTTGTTTAACAAGTGTCATTTGTACTGCGCTGCCTTTAATACTCATTCTCATAACATAAAGATATCTAACCTGAAGACGTGCAACATTGTTACAGTTGAACGATACCCATATCATCTACAGCAACGTCATTCGCTACGCTGTCCCACCACCCTCTGACATCATCACTCGAATGACCATCTACTACGTTCCTGTTAGCTGTGTCGTCAATCGGACGTCGAATCCAAACAACGATTTCGACCCATTCACCAGAACACCCCCGCCTCAGTCGGGCGGAGGCAAATACGATGTCCAGCTGCTACTATTTAAAGACAATCGATTTACGGATCCCGTCGCAAATAACCCTCTTCTGGTGCTTCTCGGCGACTGGTTGTACGTTGGCGTCCAACTCTACTCGACAGATCCCAACCTTAAAGTGGTGCTCCAAGACTGTTACGTATCGCCCTCAATTCAACCAAATTCGCCACCTCAGTATTACTTGATTCAGAACAAGTAACTTCTCATTCATCGTATTAATTATTAAATACCTGTTTATATCAATAATTGACGATATCACTACAATCGAGTTTCAGAGATTAGTCCTTTCGATGGAAGTGGTCGTCTAAACCAGGCCTCTTTCAGATTCGTCCATTCTGTAGCTCCAGTACACTTAACCTCTTGGCTCCCAGTTCTAGAGCTGCTATGACTATGTCTCGATCCTTTGCTTCGATTAGTCCCCTCTTTTGAATGCTCCTTCTCTTTCTATCTGGCAGTTTCTCATTGTCTATCGCTTTTCTCAAAACCTACTTCATTTCGCGTCGCCTCGCGCACTGGCAGCGCTTCAAAAGGGTTAACTATACTAAATCATTTGTGCATATGCTAAAATACAATACAATACAACGTAATTCACGAATACTGTTAAAATTGAAGGTGTGTTGTTGAACCGACTGTGACTCTCTACCCAGTCAACGACACCCTCTTCGCATTTCGCTTCCAATCGTTCGAATTCATCGGAAACTACTCCAACAGCTACATGTATCTTCACGCCAACGCCTACGTCTGTTCCGTCACCGAAAATGGCGGCAATTGCAACCGCAACTGTCTCGGCGCCTCTACAAATCGCCGCCGTCGACGAAGCAGTGACGGACCGTATTCCATCGCCAGTCAGTACGTCGTCATTGTGACGTCCGACGCAGAAACTGCAGTCGGTGTAACGTCATCAAGTACACTGGCTCAAATCCCGATGACGTCAGGCTCAACGACCACAGCACCAACGTCAACACACACGGTCACACCACCAACCATGATGACGTCACCAGAATCCCACACGTTGTCACCAACCACAAGCAATACTCAACTCAGCCCTACAGAGGCAAATGAATTTGAAGAGCCAACGCGACAAATCCAAACAGAACCACTGAAAAGCAACAACTTGGAAAAATCAGATGTCAACGGTAAGTTTCGAATTCAGCAGCCTCCAAAAATCTATTTTCCAGAATGCATGCGATATGCATGAAAAGTCAGCGAAGACTTACTGTCACTGTGGCATCTTTTGTGTAGGCTACTCATGCAAGACACAGAACACAATGGGTGGTGGGCCTACATCAAGAATGCCCGCTACGTAACTTTGATCTAGATTCAAGAAGCTCCATAGATGATAGAACCGTGCGCCCTGCGTAGACCCTACCCATTTCTACAGCCTACAGTAGTAGCCTAATGGTGATTAAGTGTGACGATGCCAAGGTAGTCACCATCAATCGTCAGCAATTAATTTATAATTACCTTTGATATAGGCCTGTGCGCAAATTACTGGCCAAATAGAGCAATCAAAGCGCTAATTTATAACGCACCTGAAATTACGATGTCTTCACACCGAAGTAGGCCGTCATCACGATCTTCCATGTCTAAATCTGATGTAGGACCCTAGTTTGGTATTGAATTGCATTACGGAAAGTCGGGCTGTTGCTCAAGAGCAAATGAGCGCTGTTCGGATAGAGAATAATAGAAATAACATTTGAGGTAGTAATGGCAAGGCTGGAACGCATTGACGCTTTCTCACTCTAGTGCAAATCCAGCGACTGTGTCTGTGCCATTCGGTCAAGATACCCTTAACAATTTGCAACGTAGAGCTCGTTTGGAAGCTAAACCCGGGCTTCACTACCAATTAAGAGCTAAGCTCTAAAGTTCGTTGCAAGAACCTCCACCCACACTGTCATTTGTGTCACGCTTCTGATGGTTTTGCAACGACGTGAGGTTCCCTCAGTCGAAGAGACGACGCAGGCGACATCTGTTGAGGCGAGAACAAACGCTACAGTGGTAGTATTGATGTCAACCCATATGCAATCTTACGCTCACCTCAACATGAAGTCTTGATTCTGGGGTACACCACTTAGTGACCCTAAATTAGTTTGGGCAAATTGCTTTACAGGTCCGTAGCCAGAGACACAGGAGGTGCAAGATGTAATTGAATATGATTAGGCCTACTTGCGGCAGCAGAAGGTCGAGAAGAATGAAGCATTCAAAAAATTGAGGGTGAACTTGGGTGGTCAGTAGGTAGCAAACCTTATGTCTGCTCTATCCATGTGACGTTTCCGCGGAGCGGAGCAGTAAATACTCGTTCTTAAACTGTGAAGCTTTATCTACGTTAAGTAATGTAGCTGGACAATGTATAATTTTCTAATGATGTTGTGTGTAAAGTAATGTATTGAAACATTTATAAAGCGCCTCTTCAAGACATCTACTTAGGGGCCGTCCATAAAGTACGTACTCTCAGAGGGGGAGGGGGTCCAGGAAAAGCGTGTTTGCGTATGGGAGAGGGGGTCGCTCAAAAGAAGTACGTACGCAGAGATAAAAAATTAATAATTAATAAGTAGTAACAGATCCGAGCAGGGGATCACTGTGACAATAGGTTCACTCAATCAGTCCTTCAAGAAGACTGCCCGAATTTATATAGCGTTTTATTAAATGAAATATTAATCTCTCAGGTAGCCAAATCTGCAAAATTTAAAATAAGCAACATCTAAAAACTGAATTTCGATCCGATCAGGTAGATCCATCTTCATGTTAACAGTCTGGGAAGGAGCCATCCATAAATAGTACTGTAAGAACGCTGAGGGTTCTACTTAAACTAGCTCCACTATTATATTAGATGCTTAATAAGTTAGATTATGTTAGGGGAAACTTAGCTGCACATGAAGAGACAGTTCGGAACAACTATCTTTATTAAATACAGAGTAGATATAATAATAGTAACATATATAATGATTATGACTAATACATAACAGTTACATATACTTGCTAACAAAAAGTGAAGTTTTCGGCGTACGTACTTTATGGACGGCCCCTTAGAGGTGCTCTATGCACTGGCCTTAATGGTGTTAAATGTCACAGTGAACAAGTGAAACTACATCTAGTAGGAAAATTATGCCCAGCAAGCTGAAAAGAGTCATCAGTGATGCGCCCACGCACAAGTGTGGAACCAGCCAATGGATTCCCATCGACAGCTGACAGATGGCATGCAAGTTCAGAGTCTCTGGGCCAAGTTGCATCGATGTGTAGTTGAGTGTAATTGAACCAACCAATCTGTTGTACATGCTGATGTAAGAACAGTACAACAGTACAACTCTTACTCAGTTCTAGACTTAAGAAATACAATGCAGACCCATTAATAAGCTGACGTTGGGGCGGTTGGGGGGGGATAAGTCTGACAGATGGCGCTTAACCCGGACAGTGGGTAAAATGTAGAGGCATAATTTAACTTATTGTCTAACTAAATCCGTCAAACAGTCCGTCCGTTCATTCGACCCTCAGTACCTTTACCCGACCATAACTCTGTCCCACCCGACTATCAGCTCATTCGTCCGTCCATCCGACCAGGGACGTCAATTCCCCTCTGAGTGATGTAGGCAATTCTCCATCCCCAGTGTCAGGAAGACAATATCCCCCAAGACTAAAAAGATACCCTCCTACCTGAAATTGGAGGCATTTACCTCCGGACAACCCCCCCCCCTCTATCTGGACGCCCCTGCATCCGACAGTGTGTCAAAAACTGCAGTGTGTTAATTAATAGCATTGTGGACCTAACACAATTTCAGAGCATTATCTGGGAGTTCATAAATAGTCAACACTGAACCAACAGTCATGAAAACGTCTTTCCAATATATTTAATTACTAAATCAAAAGTAAAATGGTGCATTGATACCACGATAAATGACACACATCAGCAAGTTAAACATTTAATGACTAAACAGTAAAAGTTTGAATTTTGTGATTTTGTTTCAGAATGCACTTCAAAAACCAGTTCCATGATTCTGATGACGTTTCTGCTTGTATTTGGTGCATTCGTTTCACATCACATCACATTCCACCCCACAAACTAACAGGTTTAATGGCATGTTTTCAATCTTGTACATCGATCAACATTTTATAACAATGTTGGTAGCTATGACCATTATATGTTTACATTGTATGAACAAAGTTCTACATTTCTACAACAGTTTAATTAGAGCTGTACCGATTAATCGGCCGGTCGATTAATCGGGCCGATTATAGAGATATCGGTGATATCGACAAGATACTCAGCGCCGATATTAAAAATTATTGTTTTTCATTTTACAATATTATTTTCAGCCTTTAAGAGCAAAATGACGACAGCAACATCATTGGGTCTGTGAAGGACAGCATTCCGTTCGCTTCCCATAGCGTGGGAACTCGGGCTTCTACTTCAGACCACCCAGTAATCATTGTGCTAGACTGCTAGTACCGTGGGAAAGTGTCTACAGCTGTAGCCTGTAGTGCAGAGTGAGTCATAGACTCATAGTGCCTGCTTAATTACCCTGGGCACAATTATGTCATTTTAGGCCAAATTGGCAAGTGGTAAACGTGGCCCGTCTGAGGTGGGAATGGCATATTGGCATGTTAGAAGAAGGGGCCTAGTTACATAGATTATCTTTCCTCTACTCCGTCATGCAAGGTCGACAGCGGGCGGTGTGCCTAATCTGTATTGACTGCCTACGATTAGTCCCCAACTACATGTATACATCTCCTATGGAGCAAGTGTTTGCTTTTATCACATCAATAAGCAGTAGCAGTAGGTCTATCTTTTAGAACCGGTCATCTTGGTAAACACAATTAAATAATCGGTAAGATAATCGGCTAAATAATCGGGTATCGGCAAACGAATAATCGATAATAATCGATATCGGCATAATCGGCAAAAAGCGATATCGGTACAGCTCTAAGTTTAATGAATGAAAGCAGGACATTGTAGGTAAGCCAGATAAGCGGCTCAAATGTTATGGAAATGCTACTAATTAATCACTTTGCAGGACTTCAGAATTGTTAAAGTGCCTAACCTTGCCTAGAGTACAACATTACCACAATCCAGAATTCATTGCAACCCACAGAGACTTGGACTTCTTAGTCTGTGGCTTGCTGGTCACTCTGTTAATACTTTCTGTGTGATCAACTGGCTTATGTCGGGTAGACATTGGTGGTTTAGCATCACGAGAAACCATCTTTCTTACAACAGCTACTTCTGCAGAATCAGACATTACTGTTCTAATGTCTGAAATGGATTGTAATACAGTTGTATTCTTGTTACTGCCATCAGAACTCCTCTCTCCAGCTGTTTGCTTCATTACACATTGGCTGAAAGACTTACCAGAACTGTGCAGTTTAACTGGAGCAAGTATTGAATCTGTCTCTGTTCTTCCAGCAGAAGCATCGGAAAGATCCTTGATTCGTTTAGTTCCATTTACTTCTTCAATCAATTCTGCCGATACGAGATGCACTGTGTGCGCGTTTGTCAAGCAATCTTTGGAAGTGAATTTCATACATGGCCTGGATGCTAACTTACTATGTGCCATGCCAAAGTTTGGCCTTGCTTGATCCACACCACAGGAAAAACTTGCTTTTGATCTCCGATCTGAAAAAGAGTGAAGGCATCTATGAAAATGATAGCAAATGTACTCTATTGTTACCTTCTTCTACTTCTACTTTTGCGCTATTCGTTTTCCTGTGCCACAACATGAACACCATCATTAGGGCTGTGAATTTATCACGATCATCGCGGGATTCCCAAAATTCGTAAATTTGGGAAACTTGCATGAATTTTCATGTTTTGCCGTGAATTTGACAGTTTTTTTTTGCGTTATTCTATTTTGATGTGGGTAAAGGCTAAGGCTCTGAATATTAGTTACGACTCTGTGTGCGAAAACATTCGGTGACTACAGAGGAAGACGTTCAGTTTAAGCCAGGTGTGTTTCAGGTGAGCGGCGATCTACTATTCTGCAGCACATGCAATGTGCCCGTCGAATTTAATCGGAGGGACCGTTGCACTAAGCACCTGAATACCGAGAGTGGAAAGGGAAAAATTGCAATCTGCTCTTTCAGCTGTGTTTGCAAAGCAGACATTGCAGCAACAGCAACCGCCATTATTGGCAAGAATGATTGTTGATTATACTCGGTTATTGACTTATTTATTGTGCTACAGACTTGACTGCGAATACGGCGCAAATTCTGTGATTTTGGCTGTGAATTTTTCTATTTTTGACAGCGAAAAATTTACAGCCTTAACCATCATTAAGACATTCCTTCATTACACCATGCCATCTCCTCAGCTTCATCTCTACAGATTCTGACCTAGTACCGAAGCAAAAAAAAGAAGCCTGGCTACTGTGGACTTGATTTGGGTTAACACCGGTGAATAAGCTGATGTGACTTTGTGTGGTGCTGATAAATTAAGGATATTTACATTACATTCTCATTTACCCAAGATCTATGAAGACTGTTTGGATTACAACTGTGAAATATTCATGATCTACTTAACTTTAAAAATCTCTTTGAAACTTTTAGATCTACAAATATGTTTTATATGGTGCATGCTCACATCAATAATCTATGGAGCCACATTTTTATTTATTTTTTACATGAGTTTATGTGTAAACAATTTATAGAACTGAGCAATTGCTGTGACTGTTGAAACAATTTTGGAAAAAACTGTTAAAATGTGTCATTAAAATATTATGAATGTCAAAAATTTAATAGCACAAGCTTTGAATCTGGATCACAAGATGATGGCCAAAATATGAACATGCTCCAATGGCAAGAAAAATGATGAACTTCACCACAGCCAGTCTCAAGTCAAGATAAAGGAGGAGGGCTACGTTAATGATCTTTGTTATCATACAGGGTCATTAAACTTAAACTACTAAGATAAATGACGGTTTAATATGCAACAGGACTTGAGAATTGGAAGCTCACCTCATGAGGCAACACCATGTCACCTACCTGCCTAAAAAAATATGAAGGTCAGTCCCTTAAGCTAGCCATGGTATGAAGTGTTAGCGACTTCCCTCACTATCCAACCTTCCCATCAACGAGGTACGATCAGTGAGACATAATAACTTCAGATCATTTCTGCCCTGGTAGGCATCTAAGGAAACTGAACAGGAATCTAACATTTGTGCATAAAAACAATTGTACCAAAATTAAGTATAAAAAGAGTGGTTCAAAGAGCAGGCATACTCCAGTAAAGTAGCAAGCATCCATATACACTCATCCCTAAATTCACAATTATGCATAATGTACTCACAGAAATTGCCAGCGTTAAGTCTGTCTTCAGCTGTCGATGGAAGACTTGGCCGACTTCTGAAGACTGCATGAGCATTCAAGCATCTCGCTTCCTCTGCTATCCAGTCGTTAAAGACATCAGCCACCCAGCCTTTCGTTGCAATTGAAATCTTCCCGAATGGATACTCGAGATTACTCAACAAAGTGAGACGCAAATTCTTCTGCTCTTCCAGTGATATCTTTAACACAGCAACAGAAACTAGAACTACACACCAAAATGTCCAATTTGTAAAAGATTCCCATGGATAGAGCATGGTTGTCCAGCATGCAACTACAAATTATAACAGTAAGGTAATACAGCATCGGTAGACCAAATACCATAGCTGAAGATATAATGTCAAGAGCTCTGATGGTGCTTTGAGCGATACTTCACTTAATTTTGAATGATTTTCAATTTGGTGCAATAAAGAAACAGTTTGCGCTCTGTTCAAATATCGGACCTTTCAATTGAAGGTGCTGCGGACTGGACCTTGACATGGATTGAGAGACTGTTACAATGATTCACTTCCAAATCTAAACCTTAATGACAAGCTGCATTGGTTTCCATGTAGCCTTTAGTACACTCTTATTGCTAAAGTGCTCGAATCCTAGTGGCAATAAGTTAAGCTATTGACCAAAAGTTAACTATATCATATTTACACAAGTAAAACACTAAAAGCACACTGAAGTAATCTATATGCAATAAATACTAACAGATAACAAATTTGTGTTGCTTAAGTTCAGAGCTTTAAGTGCAGGAAAACGATGCAGGAACTGTAAACTCTTTTGATTTATCAGTTGATTACCTAAATACAAAAACAAAACATGTAAATTAATCTTAAGTGCATGCCCCAAATAATGACAGTCAGTATCTAACATAGTACATATAATTTACATGGTAATAAATTTGGTAAACCAGTTTTCACATACCTGAGCTCAATTCAGGTTTCAATCTACCTTCAACAGTATCAAACTGCTAACAGTTGAGAAAATTCTTTGAATTGTGGAGCCATTTGAAATAATGGTTGTGAACACACAAAAATGAACAAATGTTTTAGCAAAACAATAAAGATATACTCAAAAAACCTTAGAAGATTATGGAATGTAAAACGAACGAGATCACACAGCAAAATATTTGAGATGCATGGTCCTGTTGTTAGAATTTGTCCATTGTTGGCTGAATAGCAGGAAATGGACACCCCACCCATATATGCCACTAGGGAACAGAAGAGTTTCATTTTACTTACTATTTCATAGCCCAGAGATGCAGCTACACTTACATGAGAGGTCAAGCACCTTCAGCTGAAGAAGTCCTTTCTTGTAGACAACAATCACAGTCGTCAGTATTCGTAAACCATCATTGTCAATTCCAGTCGATCTCAGAGATAAATAATTGAGGCTGGAAAAGAAATTATCCTCTAATAAGTTACTGCAACCTCTAATTGAATGAAATCCCAACCCCAGTATTGTGTTGCTTAAATACTCATCACAGACTATATATAATATACATTATGAAGTAGAAGATAAACAACATAGAAAGTTAGTAAGACTTTGCAGTTGCATTACTTAAACAACTGAACACGTTTATTAAAATAAAGTAAATTTATGTATATCAATACATAAATATCATATTGTAAACCTCAAAGTAAAAACTCAGGACCACATAATTTTATCCTCCTGAGAGCCTTATTTATGTATGTAAAAATGTATGGATGACATATCATCACGTTAGAAAATAAGTACTTTTGCTCAAAATGCAATCAATTATGGTATCGTAAACCACAAACCAGTATTAACATCGGCAAAATAAAATTCTTAATTTGGATTTTAAATAGCACAACGTTGTAAAGTTCATGATGTCTCAGGTACAGAATTTCACATCTTATGCTAACAACTGTTACAAATAATTATCTAGTATCAGTGAATGCAAAGTATAGGAAAATTATTTAGTATTAGTGAATGTGAAGTATTGGATAATTATCTAGTATTAGTGAGTGAGTAAGTGAGCATTAGTAAGAGAATATATTTTTGAAATTAAAATGAAGATATTAATAAATTATCATGGTCATTCATTTAACTAAATAATAAGCCTTCAAAAGTTGGAATAATATGCAAACAAAGTGACCTGCAGCTTAGTATTGCAATCAACTTTTATGGAAGGAGGTAGAGGGATAGCCTTCACCCCTATTAGTAGTTCCGCAATGGACTTAACTGACAGAAAAAGTTTTACCATAGAATGATCCAAAAAAAGAATCCATTAACATGGAAAACATTTAAAACTTGTAAGCTCCGAATAAGAGTAAAAATGTTGTACCTGGATAGACTAGAAATGAATGCCAAACATTCATCATTGACATTCCATATCTTACAGCCCCCAAGATCAAGTTTTGTCAGATGCCCAAAAGACGTCAGTGGCTCAAAACAAAACTCCAAACTTGAGACTTGGCTGTCAAATGAGAGTTCTTCGGCAACACTCCTCTCATACGCATCGCTAAAGAGTTTTAGGATTAGCGTACAAGTTTTCGACGGGGTACTGAGAAGTCCTAGTCGGCTCACCTCCAAAAACAATTCTTTACCAATCAGCTCTGGAAAAGAAACTAAGGATTCCACAGAAAGAATGTTTTTTGCAACGAAACTCATGGCAAGAGATTTCAATGAAGCAACTTCAGTGACAAGTCTAGGAGAGGACAATTGATCTGAACTGGTTGCATCATAATTACTGCCTTTATTTTCATCCGCTAGAAAACGTTTCAAGAAAACTGAGGTGCAAGACTCCAAAGCTCTACGTTTCTTTGAGTGGGGTGTATACAACTGTCCTTTCACACAGACATAATAAAATGAAGGATCTGAGGCCTGGTCCATTTTAACACTTTGACGTTAGCTGTAATTCTTCAGATCATCTGGTGTAAATCCAATCAGGTATTGCACACTAAAACAGCAAAATAAAAATTTTGATATCAATAAAACAAAATTTTAATACAACTGGGTAAATCTACCCTCTCAAGTGAATGCAGACGTCGATTCAAATATTTGCACGTCACAACAGCCATTGACCACGATTGTGCACAGGTTTATACAAGTATCATTGCCAGCTTAGAGAAAAGATTTGAAATGAATATATTTTCCTCATGTTTTAAGAGAATTTGAACTTAATTCATGAGCATTGATCAATCAGTAGTCGGTTTGATTAAATTCTGCAGTCTTAAAAGCAAATATGGCAACCAATGCACCCTCGTAATTTATTGGAGATAGTGTGCACAATAAACAGCATTTTATAAAGGGGCCATCCATAAATGATGTCACACAATTTTGGATGAATTTTGGCCCCTTTTTCCCTCATCACAAAAGCCATGGCCCCCCCTCAAATATGATGTCACAAGGCTTTGACCCCTCCCCCCCGAAAAAACCAGATGTTCAGAATGTTATATGCAAATAATTTACTTATAATTATCAAAAAATGTAATTATAACTGTAAAAATATATATAAATATATAGTAGAGAAAAGAAAAATGGAGAGGGCACTAATTATTACACTAATTATGCATTCCACAAGATGAAAAGCTCTGGCAGAATCACTACATTTAAAAAAAATTCTAAAAACAATAACTTGAAGCAATCCAAACGTTATGCTTCTCCACTCTCCCACAGATAAGCTGTTCCTTCATGAAATAAATAGGATAGGGAAAGCTTGGATCTCATCATCTAATAGATATTCCGTTCAGATTACAGCTGTACCGATATCACTTTTTGGCGATTATGCCGATACCGATAATTGCTGATTTTTTCATTTGCCAATACCGATTATAATAGTCGATACTGATAACCGATTATTTCCAAAGATGTACTGTGAGTCTGTGACTCACTCTGCACAACAGCTATAAGCAGAAGATGTTGGTATGACAGCGTCTAGTATCAGTCAGGTAAACCCTATGTCCAGGCGAGCCAGCTATAATGGTATGGGAAGTTTGGTACAGGTGGAAAAGGGTCTCTGTCTTACCATGCAAAAGTAGAATGAACATTGTAAGCTATCATCATCATTTCCCCAAAACATTGAACTATTATGATGGGAACGTCTTTCGTAGCAAATTCAGACATATAATCACTTTTTCTGCTATCAAACACGCCATTCCCTCCCCCAGACAAGCTGCCCTTATGAAATGCCGCTTTGGCCTGAAATCGGGCGTCAGTGGTGGTGGCCGGTGGGCAGCCAGCAGGGACAAAATAGCTGCCCAGGGTAATTAAACAGGTACTGTGACTCACTCTGCACAACAGCTATAGCCTTCCACGGTTTATATGAGCTCAATGCCTACTGGGTGGTCTGAAGTAGCCATACAATCTCTGCCTACGGGCTGGCTACACGCTGTGGAAACGGATTACGCAACTTGGGTTACACGCTAAAGGGGTAAAACACTGAAAATTATATCATAAAACAAAATATGTAATTTTTAATATCGGCGCCGATTGTCATTGCCGATATTCGATAAGTGGAATTTGTTTAATTGAGTGAAGGTTTAAAATAAAATAACGTATTTAAACGGTATTTTGATGTTTGACATGATGATGTGACGTCACATTTCGACAATCTCCCCTTCGTCACAAATGTGCAAACCTCCAACCCCTAGGCGCGTGACGTCATTATGGATGGTCCCAAATGGTTCACACTTTTGTGTGCTGGTCCTAGCTGAGTATTTAAATTAAGACCCGAGCCGATATAAGTTCTGATAACCTAAGAAAAGTCCTGTCCCGGCCATATCCTGGACGGTTGCAACCCTAAGTGTGAAAAGTGTAATACAATACCATCTTACGATAATAAGCACTTAAAAAGTTAAAATGTGTGAGCACTGAGCACTACCACGTAGCAGGTAATTGTTAAGATAACGGAGATAACGACATGTTTACATCAAAATTTATTTTTAAAAGAGCGCCATTGGCAAAGATTACATATTTGCATAATAGATCCAGAGTTTATAGAGCCATGCTACCAGCGACCTCTTTATGCCGATAACGACATATTATTTAAAAATAACACAATGTGTTCATGCAGTTGGGTTTCGTCTAACAGTTGATCGAATAGAAGCTTGCTGTGAAAAATTATGAATTTGAATCGAAATTTAGATTATGACCCTTGCGGACCAAAGACTCTAATCTAGAGTCCTTGGGCGGCTAGGGTCAAAATCAGTCCCATCCTCCAGCTGGTATGTGCCACGGTGGGCGTCGGTGGCCCATTTGTTAGAGCGGTCGTCCTGTTTACAACGCGAAGAGTACCAGTTCAATTCTTATCCTTGGAGTTACTGTGGGGACCTCTCTCCCATTTGATTAATTTCTTATTTGTTTCATCAAACCCCATTAGAAAACAACCATCTTCCGGCCCGGAACTAAATCCAACAACCTCCTCTGATATCGAATGCTGACTTCCGCCCAATCTCCATCATCTCATCTCTGTTCTTGTCAGACTAGTCGAGAAACAAATAGTTCCACTTGAATATTTACACATTAAACATAAAACTGCTCTTTTGGACGTCTTTTAAGGTGGGAGCGCCTGTGAGTAGCTCTTGAAGGGCACTATGTCTTTGTCCTTGCTAGCCGCCAATCAATTTAGTTTAGACCAAGCGCCTAGTGAGTAGCCTACGCAATTGCTCCCTAGAATCCTGTTTCGACGCCATAGCATTGTCCCTAAATTACGATGTTCATAATTCTGAAATAAGCCTCTATAGCCGTGCCAAACGGCATTCTCAAGGACAAGGGCGACAGTGTAACTATGAGAAGTGTTATCGGCAAATGTGTATTTTACCGTATTTTATTCTACAGAATGGAGGACAAGGAGAGTGAGTGCAAAATGGAGGAAAGGGAGACTGAGAGCAAAACGGAGGAAATGGAGGGTGAGGGCAAAATGAAGGAAAGAGAGGGTGAGAGTGAAAAGGATCGAGGAAAGGGAGGGTGAGGGCAAGATGGAGGAAATGGAGGGTGATGGCAAAATGGAGGAGCGGGCGGGTCAAAGTGAAAACAAGGAAAGGGAAGGTGAGGACAAAATGGAGGATAGTGAGGGTGAGAGTGAAAAGGAGGAAACGGAGGGTGAGGGCACAATGGAGGAAATGGAGGGTGAGAGTGAAAAGGAAGTAAGGGAGGGTTGAGGTCAAAATGGAATAAAGGGAGGGTGAGAGAGAAAAGAAGGAAAGGTAGGATGAGGGCAAAATGAAGGAGAGGATGAGAGTGAAAAGTGGGAAATGGAGGGTGTGCAAAATGGAGGAGAGGGAGGGTCAGAGTGAAAACGAGGAAAAGGAAGGTGAGGACAAAATGGAGGATAGGGAGGGTCAGAGTGAAAAGGAGGAAATGGACGGTGAGGGCAAAATGGAGGGTGAGAGTGAAAAGGTGGAAAGGGAGGGTGAGAGCATTAATGGCAATTTCTAGTTACAGAAAGACAATGATTTGCAATAGCCATGATGTTGATGCAAAATTGCAAACTTTCCGGTACATCAAGCAAGACGACAATCCACGCAACCAGAGGAGAAAAGGTAGCAAATGTGATACTCGATAGCAGACCATTGTCATATTGGTGTTTACTAGACATCACTGGATAGGGTTGCTTTTCAAATCCTATCAGACGGTTTCCACGATGACATGCTAGGTATCTTTAAAGAAATGGATAAGTTTGCCAAGGAAGTTGATAACAGAGAATCACATACTGAAGAACAATATAGCTTTCCTGTTTAACTTCTACGATCTAGACCAACAACCTTCACAAGTAGTGCAAACAAAGCTCAAGGAGTAACAACAAGCAGATCGCGCCATACATGACAGTATGCCTCTCAATAACTTGATTCCAGGTGCAGATGGAAAACTGGAACTGATCATTGACCTGGATGATATAGGCAGGGACAGTGACGATGACCAGTAAACTACCCATTTCTTAACACGACAGTGGATTGAAACCAGTAATGTCAATTCATGGCAACTTTCAGGCTAGTCCACTCTCACCAGCTTGTACAAAATCACGGTCTGCCTTGCAGCGACCAGTTAGTTGCTCAACTGATTGAGTAAAGACCTGCATTGTGAAAAATCGAGTGAGATTGAGGACTGGTTTGTATCTCTAACATTATTAGCCTGTGAATGAGATACCATCACTAAAACCGGATGAAATTTTTGATTGCTAGGATGTGCACTCTGCTACTCTGAAGAAGCACCTATTGTAATTTGAGTACTGATTAACCGATTAAGTATCTTGTCACTTGTTTGTGTACAAGCCTTTAAATTTTATAATGCACAATGTTGCCTGTTTACCTTTGTAAACTAACAGTTAAAGTGAACATAAAACTTTGATAATAAAAAAATTTTATATTGAGTTTTGTTGATAATCAACCAATAATGTGGAGCCATAGTCAGAGGAGAAGGTAATCTGATGACAACAGGGGTATGTTTTATAGGCTTGAGAAGGATGGACACCTCTGTTTATTAGTCGTGCTAACAGCACAGTCATAAGCTTGGTCAATTATTGAGTAAATTATTGTTTTTGCTTGCCATTAGCATCAATTCTCATATTTTTCTTTGCATATGCTTGAACTAAATGCACTGCAGCTTTTATTACCTAAGAGGATGATAATAACCATGCTGAACAACCATAAAATAAGTCATTCACAAGCAATTCAGAAATAATTATTGTATTTTAATTTATGCTATGGTTAACCGAAAAACATAAGAAGTTCTGAGTATGGCAAAGCTCTCAATTGAAGTTCCTGAAGAACAGAACACCATACAGATTATGGTGATGGAGACTTGTAACTAGCAGTATTAAGTTGCCAGCAGACAAACACTTTAGCAAGTGTATCGAAAGCAACTGGAAAACCAATGAGGCTTGTCCTTAAATGTTAGCATGCAGCAAAATCTGGTTTAAAATGATATGGTAACAAATGATGTGCCTTTTGCAAGGTTAATGTAGATGTTGGAAATTTCTCAGAGCCACACATAAGCCACACCATAGTCTGGCTTTAATCACAGTCATTGTCTCAAATCAAGTCTGCACAGCCAGTTTATTTGGTCACTCCCAGAGCTGAGTCAGGATCCAGAAGATCTGAACATAAGTATTTGATATTCACTTGAACCTTGCAACATCTACTGTTATAACTGGAAAACTACTGGCTTAAAAATATCCTTTTTAGCAGCTGGAGCTGGTTGCATAAGAATCGGAAAATATAATTATTTAACGATTTTTTTAATAAATTTATGCACTCAGTTTAAACAGTTCTTCCATTCACTTACAAAACACAGAACACATTTACATCATGTTCCAAATGTTGTTCAGAGCACAATCTCAAGGACCCAATACAGTTGACCTGTGTGAATGGAATGATATGGAGCAACAGAGCTATTGTAATGTCGGGCAGGTATTTAGAAAAATTAGACACACTTTCACTTGCTGCTACATGGACTAGTGCATAACCATTATTATAGAAGTCCAGAAAAGTTGGTGAATAATTCAACAATATGCTGTCAATATAAACTGAAAACAGGAAGGCCATTGGCAGCCCAATGCAACATAGAACCTTCTAAATGTCCTCAGAGACATAATTATCAGTAGTCATCTCAGACTTGTATTAGAACACAACCTTCGAAACAACTTGGTAATTATAAACTTAAACATACTTCCAAATCCCTGCACATAAATTGTAGAATGTCAGTTAAAAACTTGTCTAAAAACCTTGTAAAACACAGCTAAAATAAGTAGTAAGCTTAACAGACAAAATTCAATACAACACGCTGTTTTTATCTATTAATATTTAATAAACTACCGTCCATGACTTGTAGTTACCATCACACAATGCTGCACATACCAAGTGAATCTGATAAACATAAGAAATTGTGTATTCTAAATTGTGCACCATGGTAGTCACCAACAAAATGTGAATGATATAAAGTAAGAGCCTACATTAATAAAGCACTTGTAAAGCACAGACAAATTCTAATAAGTGTGAATCACTTCTCCCAGAGTCACAAATTTCCTAAACGTTCCTTGGACTGGACACACTGACTACACATTGGTGTACAAATGCACAAAAACAGAAGAAGCATAGTTGCAAAATACTCTAAAAAAAATCTGTTACAGTGAATATTTTGATTTCATTAAGCTGAACGAGATCTTATAAATATTTAGCATTCTGTTAAATAAATAAAACTATCAAGACTTCATACTTTACAGCAGTCTAATCTGTGAAAGAAGTTATGAGAAATGATCCTCCTTGTTTATATTGGTCACACCAGCATTATGGTTGTTAATTAACTATTCATTAATTCATATGAAGATAGCATTAATTGCCAAAGAGGATGTTTTTTGTTTGTTCAGTTGAATAACATGTACAACAGAAGCCCAACATCTGTACAACCTTTCAAGAGTTTAAAACACACAATGGAATTAGTAGGTCATAAACAAAATTATTTTAAAAAATTTCATCAGTATCAATAGTTTTATGCCTGGCCTGTTAGACATTGATAAATTCTAATTCATATTAAAATTGCATTTCAAAGTGCATGTGGCATCATTTTCTGAAATTTAAATTGACAATTACCTTGCGAATTCCCATAGATGTTGTCATGCAATTTAACACAATTTCTCACACATATCAAACTGTCGACAATAATTCCATGCTACATTACGAAGCACAAATTCACTATCCACAGAATGGCCAAAGCTTACAATATGAGATATGTCTGATAAATGCCAGGTTGCAATGTTTACCATTTATCAAAAAGTCAGAAAGAGATAAATTTAGTGGGTACTGGATACAAACCATATTTTTTTAATTCATGACAAGCAAAAATATAAACTGTGATACAACAAATTAGTTATATTGAAATAAATAATTAGGTACAAACCATCTGTTTAAAGTATCATTTAAGAAACTTAGGCAAATGATAAATTTGTAAACGTACATTGTCAAGGCCTCAATGCAATTACACTGTATAATTTATCATTTCTTTTGAATAGAAAAGAATATAAATTTATTATCCAATCAACTTCATAAATACTTAGTTCGTGTTTCCTTGAAGCTGTAATTAAGTCACATCAACTACTTTACAACTGTTATCCAGATTTGTAAGTTGACAAGATCTTTACAGATTCCGACTTTAACATCTGAGCGCATTGAGGTTTGCAGCACAGCAGATCCACAATGTTTCTCTTTAGGCTTTAATACGACTGTCATATTATAATTTGCAATCCTGTAGGTAAATATGTCTTTACAAATTAAGGCAGTAGTGTAGATTATTTTAGTTCAAATGTATTTAAAGATTAAAGCCTTAATGAAGAATTGCAACAAATGCACACAAAAAATGCATGTAAAATGTTCTAAAAGCTTCTGTAAACGACCCAGAAGGTTAGGAGTATAAAAAAAACTCTACTATATGAGCTGTTGGTTTGGGCTGAGTAGTGTTTTAGTCAAGCAAAACCATCATAAATACATAACAGGCCTACACGCAATAACCACAAAACGCTGATGTTAGCAGTAGAAGATCACAGAAACTGGGACCACAAATGATGCAACCAACTGGTTCAATCAACAGCCATTATGCAGGTCAGTCAGCTGTTTCTGAATGAAATCGAATTTAAAATTCAACAAGGTAAAGCAGTAAACAGGGACCCAAATGAGGTATTACAATTTCACGAACAACCTGTCAATCAGTCCTGGCAGTGAAGCTGTTACGCTGATTCGAACGACTCTCACCAAGAGCTGGAGGAGAGGAGTTGAAAACAAACCAACACTGTTTGTTAATTGCGACAATTATCCATGGCAAAAAGCTACATGCTTCAGCTAGTACTAAAATACTTGAATCCAATCCACATTTTTGAGCAGATAAAAATCATTTCTCTGCCAATTCCAGATAAAATCCATCAAAGCAGTGCTAAATGAGACTGCAGCGGACATTCCTAAGTAAACATGATCAAACCACAATAATAGGTGTTTGACTTCGCATTTAGTGATCTTTTGAACATGATTTGTATAAGAACTCAGAAACATCGGATTCATTCAGAATCTATTCAAGGCAAATCCAGGTCTTTCGACTAGAGCAATCCAAATGAATAATTAAAAACTGACATGATACAGAAAATTCCTGAACTGGTTGTTCTTGTCCAAAAACACATATCACCAAATAGTCGTTTTTCTCTTCTTCCACATAAAACTGCTCTGTGCATCTCCGTTTAGCGTTCGCTTAAGATCACAGTACTTCGGAATACGGCTTGCATTTGTGTCTGTGAATGTGTTCGAATGTGTTATGCCATTGGAAGAAGTTTCATTTAACTGGTTTCCATTGTCAAAACGTCTCGTGTAGATGAGGATGTAGGCCTGGGCTTTGTAAACGTCGTCAATGGTAACCATCTGCATTTTGGTGTCGTTGCAGTGGACCCAGGAATCTGAAAAACACACATGATCTCATTTAAGATAAAAAAGCAGTTTGTTATAAGGTCCATCATTGATTCACAACTGAACACCAATAACATGCAAAGCAAAAATAGGCTAATCATGCCCATAAACGACGTTTTCTTTTGGGTTGATGGAAGTTTCAACTGCAGAACACACAAGTCCAAGTTCACAAACTCAAGCAAAAACCTTTCCTTACTATTTAAATGGTTCCACCACAGACAAATCAAAGTTACACTGACAAAATACTCGGCCAAAACCAAATAAATTGATAGGACGTGAGAAATTCAACTGCAGATGCTACATGTATGCCAGAATGTGTATCCAACAAAGGTGTGCAATAGAATTAATCCAATCAGAGAAGGAGGGAACTTAGGAGAGTCAGTATATACCAAGTACAAAACCTAACACCTACCAGCCTCACTGTTCCAGCAGTAAGCAGTGTAGTGTCCTGAACCAAAGCCTCGGCCATGATGAACAACAACGGCCGATAAGTTGTACAGTGAACAGTCAGAAACAACATCAGGATGGCAGAATTTCTTTACATCCAAATGTTGAGGAAAAGCAACATTTACACTGATTTTTCCTTTACTGTTACGATCTGACCACCTGATAACATACACAACAGTCATTGAATTGACACAGAACCCAGTCAATTAAAATTAATTACAGCTAGTTTACATTAAATCTTGTTCTGCATTTTGTAAAACACATTGTAATCTGGAGCTTACATGTATATGTATTATAATTACAATTATCACATAGTGTACATCACAGTACTAATTGGCAATATTCCACTTTTTAACTTATGAGTTGGCTAACAGACAAATTGTGGATCATCCATTACTCTGTCAATCCATGTTAATTGGAGAAAAGGTCTCATCAAATAATTGCAACTAAGCTGTAATGTTATACACAGCTAGTCTACTTCCTATACATGGCAACTATTATTACCATGTCTCACACGCAATTTACAATCGATCATCCAATTATGAACAAGTATATTATCAGTTTATTACTTATTCAAACAAAGACAGACAATGCCAAACTATAGCAGGAGTATATCAAGTGCAAATGTGAAGCAAAAACATTTCCACAATAGGCAGATCGTATGTATCTGTCGATATAGTGTCTTAACATCAGGATTCTGCATTCATAAGACTAAGAAATCATTTTCATAATAGCCAATATTTTTGTCTTATCTGTGTCATCTTAACCCCTTAATGATGAGTGTACACATGCGATTGGGAAAATATAAAGGGTATAATTCAAGAAGAAAAAGTATTGAAACAGACAACACTTTCATTTTCCATTAAGTAATATTTTGTCTAACCTATTTACACCTTAAGAGTTTTCTACCACACTTATTACAGAAACATCAAAATAAACAGAAATAACACTAGCCAAACTTCCTTACAGTTGTTAACTAACAATGACACAACATAATTGTTACACAGAGGTTTAAAACAGATAAGAGCAATTACATGAAACGTTTGAGATGCAGGCGTAATACATGAGGTAGCTTGTTGATGAGGAAACGCTTCTCAGCTTCGGAGTAGGCCGTTGTCTTTCCAGGCGACTTCCTTCTATTTCCTGAATTCACAAGCAACAACAAATAGAAAGTTCTCACTAAAAAGATCATCTTCATTTGTTTACTTGATGTCATTATATGATGCTGGAATACATTAATTAATTCCCATTGATCCAAAGCAATTATTATACATCATATTGTAATCATAAGTAACCAAAGAGCATCTACATTATACTTTTAAGTAATTTTCTGCCAACTGTCAGACAAACATGTCCGCAGCCACAACTTAAACACAAACAAGTTGACAATTCGGTGTACGACAATCCGATACAAGACGAACTGTAAATACAATTGTAATGAATCAATTGTAACTGTAAATTAGAAAGTTATCACACTAAGCTACAAAAGTCAAAAGTTGTTTTAATTACATATCTATGAGACAGTTCGTAAAAAATGTCATTATGTTGATCCGTCCCGGTGTCAAATTGTCCCATGTTAAATATCAGACAGTGGCAAAACACTATGACAAAAACAGAAAGCAACAACAAGAAATAGACTGTAGAAAACCTGAAACAATGGTGAATTGTGTACTCACTGTTACATCCATCACAGGCATAGATTCTGCCATCCAGTTTCTCCACTTCCATGAATTTTGCCAACATATCTATCAGCACATGTAACAAAATATTACACAAGCACTCACAATCGTTTTGAAAGAGAGCAGACTGGAGCAGGCGGATACGTTTCAACATTTGGGATAATTGATAACAGAAGATGCAGAGTGTAGCGGAGAGGTAAGAGGAAGGATGACAAGAGGACAAAGTGTTCAGATAGGGATGAAGAAAATATCGAGGAGTCGCAGCATAAAGTTAACCACCAAAGTGAGACTAATGAAAGCATTGGTATGGACGGTGATTACATATGGCTGCAAAAGTTGGACCATCAAGAAAAGCGATGAAGAGAGAATTGAAGCTTTTGAGCTGAAATGCATAAGACAGATTCTAAGGGTATCATTGACTCAAAAAAAAAAACAAAGAGTGGTTATTGGAGAAAGCAGACATGGAATGAGATCTACTTAATCTGATAAAGAGGAGGAAATTAACATACTTTGGACATGTGATGAGAAAAGAGGGAAACTGTCTAGAAAAAGAAATCATGCAAGGCACTAGACCAGGAGCAAGAAAACAAGGAAGACCAAAGACACGATGGATAGACAATGTGGAAAAATGGATCGGTAGACCACTGGACAACTTACTAAAGAAGACGAGAGACAGGAAGAGATGGAGTAGACTTGTCCATGAAGCGACCAACCCTCGGCTCAAGGATGTTAAGACAAGACAAGACTCACAATTTTTATTTATTTTTTATTTATTTTTATTTATTACCGAAATTCGATGCCACCCTTTTTCCAACATTTTTGCTCAGAAGTGCATACACACGCCTCGACGGCGCAATTGCAGTTGTACTGCAGAGCAATAGTGCACGAAGGACTTTTTCAAGGTCCCTACACAGTGACGCCACGGACGAGGCTCGAACCCGCGCGCTCAGCACACACTGAACATTACGAGCTGACCGCTCTAATCGATCGGCCACTGCGCCACAGCCGATATGTCAATGGATATGTCATGACTAAACTACATGAACCACATGCTAGAAAGACAGTAGATTACTTTCTTATAGCTACATGAAACGAGGGCAATAATATTTGAATTGAAAGGTCAACAATTTCTTTGATTTTCAGGTTGTCATGGCAACTACACAAGATGAGAAAAAAGGCAGATTAAAATGAAGTTATACCTTCCAACTGACAGACATCGTGCGACCTTCCCCTTGTATGATACTGAAGTGGAAACTCCAGGGAAAGATCCACAAAAGCTTCTCGGATATCTGACTGATGATCGCAGGCAAGACATCGGACCTTGAAACAGAAAAGAAAATCGTGATGACAGCAATAAAAAATTACCACTGTTTTCTAAAGAAATCACATCAACAGTAATCAACTATAACTCAGTTGTTCTAGTCTTAACTCCTTAACGACCGGTGCGTAGTCAAACATAAGGCATATTGCATAATCAATAACGATGGCCGTTACAGGGTTAAACATCCCCACGTTCCAACCTAGTAGGACAGAGAACAATCTGGTATTTGCCTGAGTACAACGGCCTGTTATTTAATCGCAATCCACAACTACATATGAATGTAGTTTCTTAAAGCAATTGAAAATTATTGTCTCGCACCAAGCTATATTGCAAGTGTTTAACATCAGACAATTTACAATAATTGTGCTGTCAAACATGTGTAAATATAACGTAAAATATAGAGGCCAGAAATGAACAGTTGGAGCACGTCCAAGCACGAAAACTGCGTTACTTCGGACACATTTTGAGACAACCATGGGACAACATTGAGGACAGCCTGATGACAGGTCTCGTTTAGGAGAAGAGGAATCGTGGAAGACCTAGACTATCCTGGATTGACAATATTCTGATGAGGACTGGGCTAACGGGAACTGGCCTAATGGGCGCAGTATGTGATAGACATGGCTGGGCTAGTCTATCATGTAGATCCATTCATGTAGCCAACCGTTGCAAAGCGACGACGATGATTTGACAAGACAAAGTCTTTGCATTTTCCGTTCATAACTTGGGCCAATAATTTGACAATGTGAACACAAAATGCAAGTTCCAAGAAACATTAAACAATATTTTAATACAGTCAATAACTATCAATAAATTTTGAGACCCACAGTAGACTGGTCAACATCATGAATCTTTCTGGCTAAGACAATAGTGTGGCAAGATTGATTAAGGTTAGGCTGTCTGATGTCACCTACAACAAGTTGGTCGTACAGTAAATGTTATTAAGGTTGTAAATATGACTGATCAATGTTACCTGACTAATGAGTTCTCCCTGAAATAACTGTGTGACCAAATCATCCCCACTGAAACCATTTGAAGTACTTGAGTCAGTAACGCAGAATGCTGGTGAAGAGGAGGCTCCATTCTTTGAAACTAGACCTAGCGAATCCATTTCTGACTGAACCTTATCCAGAAATTCACTAAAGGAATACAACAGTACAACACAAATAAAATAACTATAAGCCCAAACTCTTAATGAAATAGAAAATCATGAGCATTAATTCTCACTATTCGCTACAATTGTAATGTAACAACATGCATAGCATCCATTCAATGAATTATCACCCAACTAAGCATTAATTAATTTAAAATGTGATATCAAAAAGCCCATTAAACATAAGAATTATAATCCAAATTTGCAGAAGGAACATACAAACATCAAAATGACCTGTTGATTTACCTAAGAAATTCCTGAGCATCCTGTTGTGAATATCCTCGGAAGAAGGGAATAATGTTCCAAACTGCGTAGAGCATTTTGTGTGGACTAACCATGGACAGTTTGCCAGACCACATGATGCGAAGTAAGGAATGCAGTTCATGTGACAATGAACTACAAGACAAAGCGATTTATCTTCTGTAATTCATCTTCAACTGCACCATTAATATCAACATTAATGGAAGTATTGCTATTGTTACTCTTATATCTATTATCAATTATCATGAAACTCATATTTTATATAATTTCAATCCCTACTGATGAACTGAAGACCAACTCTTACATAACTCAACTTGGCAAAATGACCTTTTAGGAAAGATGAGTAGAAACCTGTGAATGAATCCCTCCACTAGTTAAACCAATGAAGAACCCAAAGCCCCATTTTTTTAGCTTACCCAATCGTTACTTAACACTTCAACAGCAAGCATAATTATACTAAAATAGACTGACAGAATAATGTACCTCATCCTTGGATTGTTAATCAATAAATTGCTTTCATCATTAAATGTTCACATGTTCACATACATTTCTAATCAGATGTACATACATTTTGTTTGCTTCAAGTTTCTTGTGATTTCTTTTTCGTGTTCCATTTTTTCCGTTTTGCTGAACGTCACCATTTGCAACCTGACACAGACACGTGAAGATTTACTTTTACAGAAAAAGTACATGAAACTTAAAAATAATAATTATTACAAATACTTGCAAATAAAATGCCAAATTTTGGACATCTGAAGGTTCAGTAGTTATAGATGCATAAAAGTCCAGACATAGCCAGACACACAACACATATAGCACCCATACTATTAAAATGTCATACTTGTGTGTCGTGTGCACTTGTCTCACCTTTTATAGCATTTGATTTGTATCTGTGAATACCTTTGAAGCCTAAATAATAAACTGCAGTGAGGATTGAAAATCATTGGTTTTTAATACATAACAAAACTCAGTCAATATTAACATTAAGTTAACATTAATTAGACACATTTATTGTTTCTTCTGTCTATTTTTCACTATAGGATTTTTAACAATTTCTCGTGCACACTTGAAACAATATTGAGCAATTAGTAAATTAACTGCTTTTCAATAAAAACAAAGTTGGGCACAAAATATCATTACTAAATAATTCCGTACAATATCTTCTAACTGACAATAATTAATGTCCCTGCTTTGTGTTAGACAAAACATTTTGACAAATGAGCAGATTTACAAATTTTATACATCAGCATCATTTACTTAAATTCAAAATTTTGCCAAATATACTTACTCTCCAGCACTACTGAAACATTTACACATATGAGAAAGCCCCACTCTTAAACCTACCGCCATTGAATGCATCATCAAGAACAAACATCAGCCCAGACATAGGATGCCTATACAAACGTCAAAGAGAATTGACAGAAAAATCACATTGGATATCCAAATGATACCACAAGTTATTTGATCACTCCCAAAGTTTTTCAGTGCCTAGACTTGTGCAAAGAAAGACTTGTAGTAAAACCTACCTTATAACTGGTAGAAGCCAGACTGTATTTCGTTAGCTGCATTTCAGCAATAGAAACACTGCTGCCATTGGTTGAGTTTGATTCAGTGACAACTGCATCTTTAGAAACCGTTGTTCCATCCTCAATGAAAACTTTGCTGAACTGATAGAGGTGACTAGAGAGCAATCAAAATAAAACTGCTAAACTAAATGCTTATAACAGCAGACTTAGAGCAATGCTGTTAGGCATCACAAGAACATATTGTGGATATTCAGTTTAGTAAGCAAGTCATTATTTTAAGTAGTGTGTTTACTCTGCTTACAGAAAAATATCAAACTTTAAAGGATTATTTGTGTTTCCAGTCTTATGAGCTTCAACAAAGGTGAGTAAATAGGGGTCTACTAACTGTAACTTTAACTAATATAAGTGGCTGACTGTGTATACTTGTACAGTATAAATTAATTGCATAAAACAAATAAAATATTTCGCAAATTTAAATAAGAAAAACTAGAACAGAAAAATCTGCACGCAACAGTAGAACAAGTTTGAAACAATTGAATCTTTACCGTAAAACTTGCAGTATGGAATTCATGTAGCACGTGTTTCCGAGATTGCGTAGGCCTGTTACACCAGCAATAGTGTGCCTTCGTCTTTTGGTATGTCGTACACCATTGCTTTTAGGGGATATAGCAAACTCTTCAATTATTGGGCTTCCCTTCACATTGACCTAAGCACAAATTCACACAAGAAACTTACGTACAAAGATAAAATCATCAATAGGAGAAACAATCCCAAACAAAATTAACACGAAATTTTTTTTCAAACTATGATGTCTAAATTTTGTTAACTGAACTTTTGCGCATGAAGGTTTACGACCAATTTAATTCAATGATAATTAATGAATGTGATAAGTTAATCATACAGTAATTAAAATTCCATCTATTTTCTTCTCAAATGTTGAGATAAAAGTTGTTTAGTTACACTGCATTGTGTTTCTGTTTATCGTGTATTCAATATTGTGAAATCAATCAATCTTTATGCAGTTTTGACCTTCAGACAAGTGGATTCACTGGACTGTTTCAAAGGATAAATCACAATAAAGACATAAATAAAATAATTTGTCAGTAACAACTGTTTACATTTATGATGAAATTCTTAACAACAAACCAGTTTAATATGTAGTTAGTTTAAAGAAATATTTTTTTATTGTATATTAGAAATGTATAAAACCACAGTCTCTCAGACCTGAGTTGAACAAACAGCTTTTGTAGATGACTTCCACTTATTGAAAGCATTGGCAAGAAGATAGTATCTAAAATATTCAAGTTAGATAGTAGATACAAACACAAATACCAATGAGACAGGGTCAAATACATCGACTCATGCATTCCTCTGCCTGACCTGAGCATACTGGTTAGTTTAATAATGTAACTGGCAACTGATTTTGACTTGAGACAGCAGTAAATAGTGCAAATCGATTAAAACAAAAGAGGGTAAATATGTCATCAGACCAGAAAAAAATTGCTGTAAGCCAGCCTGAAATGTAATTACGATGAATGACTTACCAACAAGTGATGCCTACACAAGAATGTTTACATGTATTATGATTACAATAGACTGATAACTGTAACTAGTATTTTATAGCTAAGCGTATTCCACAAAAAAACTGTTGGCAAGAATTTAAAATAAAGTTTTATAATATTATGCGAGACAGACCGTTTATATTTTTTAAATGTAAATGATAGGTCTACTTTTTATAGTTTTACCTTCTCAGCCAAAGATCTGTGTACGTGACATCCTCGCCGATGTCGAGCATATCACACCTAAAACAAATTGTGGAATAAGAAGTCATGAAATTTAATTGTCCAACAAACACTGCAAAATCACACAGATTCATTTGGTTAATGTAACGGTCAGCAAAGAATACTTCACTTGCGTATCAATCATCTTTCATTCTTCATAATGTAACTCTCACCAGCAACTATGCATGTGTTGCAAACTTTCAAACTGACTATCATACCTGCAGACTCAAATTCACATTTCTGTGAGACTTTCACCAAAAAATAATAAATAGTAATAACAATAATAAAAAATCTGTCCATTGTTTCTGTGTCTGTCAATTAGAACTTCAGCTGATGAAGAATTTGTTGTTCTTAATATAATCTCATATCTTTTAACCCTGGTAATGATCTGGTACTCCATAGGTACTTAGAAAGCAGCACAAAGATTTTGTTAAATTAGATTTCATTACCAACATGAAATAATTCATTAAGTAAATTAGCAATGAATGGTCCATAGAAATAATCAATTCCTAATCCAAGTCTGCCATACTAACTTATTAAATTGCTTTCAAGAATTACAGATAAAGATGTATGAGGTGACTTAATATATTGCTCATTGATAAAGCATTCATGAAACACAGATGCCAAGCCTATCTGCTTCTAAAGCTGCATTGGAAATCACTAAATGACCACAAGATATTTGGAGATGTCACAATACTTTTAATGTGAGAAAAAAGCTGAAAATAAACAGACACATAATTTGATGGGTGCATCTGTGCACAACGACTCAGTACTAAGCAAGCCAGAGGAAGGTCGTCAGGAAATGTCTACATAAAAATTCAATATAAAATCATAGCAACCAATAAAATTACCGAGACGATAACTGAAGCAGAGAAGTCAATGAAGTGGAGCGCTGAACCCGACTACTTCTTCGACGGCAGATAGCACTAGTGTTGGTAGCACCACCAAGCGACTGACCGGTTATTGTCTGTAGACAGCTCCGCAAAATCTTGATGTCACCAGCCAGGTTATCGTTTAATACATAATCACCACATTCGTAGCTATAATGAATAATTTATGCAACAGTCAGTTAACGTTTCTGCCATTATATGATCTATGGTTATTCCCATCTGAGCTCAGCTGCTGTGTGGAGAGAAGCAACAGCAGTGAGTTGGTTTTGACTATCAATGTCCATCACCTGTTGGCTCATCACACTATGAGTCTCTCTTCAAAAGATGCAATAATAAATTCGCAATTAGAATTGCATTCAAGGCCTGGGCTTTGCAAATGTACCTGGTCCTTCAGGTGCCCGTTAATAGCCCTAAACATGCTAAGTAGAACTGCCCATTAAGCCCATTGAAATTTACTCCAAATAGGATATCTGATGCCAGGTGGCACACAAACTGATGCCTCGAAGAAACAACTGAGATGCAGCTAAGTTCAAGTGAAACAACTTGAAGCTTTGTGAACTTGGATCTTTTGAAAATTATGTTCTAATTGTGCCCCAAGTGAACACAACCATAAATATAAATATTCAGTGTTGTTGGGAAGATCATATGGCAACGGAGATGACTCACCATCTGCCCTCATATTCCTACGCCACAAAGACAGAAGTTGTCAACATTTCAGATGCATGTCACTCTTCAGGTAAGCACACTCCTACTTTTAGAAGGTGATATCAAATGCTACTAAATTTACACAACACAGATTACATTTTTATAATGTGATCGAACCTTTTCCAAATGGGTGAAGGTTTGTGGGAATCGAGTCAGATTATCTGTCTGATTATTTTTACACAATTCCTCACTTATAAGCAGCAAAATGTAAAATGTGAACAACAAATATGAAAAGTGTCAAGCCATAGCTAAGCATAAAGCTGAAAAGTCATATTAAAGTGGAAAACATACCAATAGACATATTTTTCATGAACATCCATCAAAAGTGGGTGCTACATACAAAACAGTGAAAAAAACATACATATTTATCATTTATTAACCTAAAACTATGAACAACAAACTTCTTCACTTAAAAATGCTCTTAACATTTTAAGAATAGCAATACCACTGTGTCTTTAAAATTTCTAAAGCTTCCAGTACATGACATGCATTACTGAAGTTTTATTTCATAATTCACACAATAACTTTAAAGCAATAATTTAAGCGAAAGAAGCTTTTAAAATTCACTAAGTTTTAAATATGCACAAAATATGTCTAGTATATAAAATGAATCTTTCAACTGGTCTATCTACCCACATACCTTGGTTGCCTGATAATGTAGTTGAATATGTTCATCTAAGTATCTTCCACATGCTACATGAGAGCAGCTCAAACAGGCCTGAAAAAAGCAGAAACAATTACAACCAACAATGACAACAGCATATAAATATTAAATGTAAATAAATATTATATTTTCTTTAACGGAAAAAAATATTTATATATATACAATATATATATTGCATAATTTAACACAGGTCTCACAGTTTACTTGAAGATAGAAGTTGAAATACAGTAGCATATATGATTTATATCACTTTTAGTGTGGCTAGAAAGCTCACAGATTTGGTAAAATCACTTGGAAAGGTCGCATTGCAGTCTGGATACAAGATGATGCAATTGTGATTTAATACCAGACAATAAATATTTTCTACCTCAGTTAACTGGTATATCTAAACACTGCTGCTGGCTAAAATATCAGTAGGACTCCTGCACATGTTAGTTATGACAGGAAAGGCACAAGTACTATGATTCTATGGGTCATGGCTACTATTAGGTGACATGGGGAGAAAAGACACAAGCAACATTACAATAAGATTACATATGTATTACTCTGGAAGCAAACAGTTCTCTGTAGGGCTTAAAGTCAACTGCAACTCACAACTGTTGCCTCATCAGTATAGCAGGCAACTGTGTATCACTTGGTACAGATTTTAAAACAAGCTCATGCAGAGCATGTTTGTGGGTTTCATGTGTCAAATAGGTATCAACAGAAGCTAAGGTATAAGCTCAAGTTAAGCAGATTTACACTTAACCAAGTCTACACTACACTTCCTGAAGACACTATATACAAATATGAAGGAAGCCCATGAGAATCCTGCTTCAGATGTTTTCTGGTGGCCTCAGTTCCAACCGTGGATAAAAGAGGGTGATTCTAATCATCTCTATGACACACCATTGTTCAAATGAAACTATCGTAATGTAATGTAATGGAGCACTTATATAGCGCCACTCAAATCAGAGGCGCTCACGACTCAACACAAAGCTAAACAGAAAAAAGGAAAGTCTTCAAGCGCTTCCGGAAGGCAGCAGGGGAGAGAGAGAGCAGCTCCTACCGAAGAGGAAGCTGTTCCAGCTGGTGGGACCCACGTAGGCAAAACTCCAGGATTGGGCCGTGGCAGAGCGCGTGCGGGAAATCACCAGAAGTCCACGGGCAGAGGAACGAAGGGAAACCCAGAGTGGTATAGAGGAGACCCTAGTGCAGAGAGCCAAAAGGTAGGCAGAGGCAGACCCAAGGAGAAAGTTACGCATCAACGCAAGGGTGTTGAAAACGAATGCGTTGAGGTGCAGGGAGCCCGTGAAGGGATTCAAGAATGAAGGAAGAGATGCGACCAAATAATGGTAGAGCATGTCACAGACACTCGACTAAATAGCTCACAGTGTGGTTTGCTACAAGTTGAACTGTTAAGCAAGACACTTACAAAACTTTAAAATTGATATAAACAGAACAATAAAAAATGTTGCTTGAAGAAACAGCTTTCAAAAAAACGAAAGATGAACAATATCTCTTAAACAATTATTATATTTAACTCTATACCCAGGCATTCTCTCTGTTTTGACAAATGGCACATATCCATTTTTGAGGATTGAGAATCGAGTGATGATCAGACAAACGAATCTTCTGGACATGACGACAATTGTTCATTTTATCCAAAATCCAACATCAACCCCTTGTTAAACAAAAACTGAAAAACAAATCTGAAACATACAAACATACATAAATCGATAAATGATGATTATTATTATATACATATATCACGTACATCATACACAGAAAGTAGACTTAAAATATAGAAATACAATGCACTCAATTTAAAACAATAAAGTTTGAGTAATTAATAACAACTTAGCATTTATCTATAATCAACAGCCTTTCTCATGGTTGGAATCGATAATAATTTTCAGGTGATAACCAATAACTGCATTCTAATGTCAGATGAATTTGCTGATTGAGGATCAGGTGAACAGAATACTTAGTAAATATCCTAAAAAGATTTCACCAAATCCTCTAAATTAGTGAACGAATGAATAGAGATGTAACGTTTCTGAACCTAGTACCAAACTCAGACTGGAAGCAACCAACTGGATCCATGGATCGCAGCATCGGGCTTTCTCAGTCGTGGGACCAACCATCTGAAATGGGCTTCCCTAGAGCTCTGTCTCCTACCTAGGAACTCCTTATCTCCATTTTACACCTCTGCGGTTAGGTTGGGAGCGCCTATGAGTAGATATCTTGAAGGGGTGATCATGAACTGTTGGATTTTCTAATTATATTAACAAGAATACTGTTAATTTCAAGAATAAGCCACAGTAAGTTTTGAAATCTAAGACCAAATCTTTGTGAGAAAAATAATGCAGCCCAACCCAACATACAACACATTTCAAGATATTAAAAAAAGTTTTAATTAAATGACAGCCAATAATAAGAAACCACGAGTTTACTCTGGCCTGCAGCTTCCAGTTAACTTTCACAATACGATAAAAGCAATTCAACAAACATGGCCACTACTACTGTAATGATTGCAAAACAACAGGGATGCGTAGCAAATCATCAAAACGAGAATCCCCTATCACTATACTTATAAAAAAATGTTTAATAACAATAACTTTAAACAATACAAAGTGTATGCTTCTCCACATGGAGAAGAATAATGCTAATTCCTGGAATGAATGGGAGAGCTTGGATGTCATCATCCTGTTCAATAGATGGATCTGAATGGAATATCCATTCTTCATCTATCAAATCTACACTCTCACCATTCTCTTCGTTTGCAATTAAAACCGTTAGTTGCCTATGCGCAGCGAATCTCAGTGGCCTGATGTGTTTTCGCGCTATAATTGATTCCTGCTTGTGTCTTATGGAATGGCCGACTCACTTCCAAAACACCAAAATTTACACCGAGCGTAAAAGGAAACAATCCCAAAATTAAGGATGCAGTAATTATAATTAGGGTTGCTAAATTGTGGCAAAAATAACTGTTAATTAAGTGGAACATGTTTAATAAAATTATGCATTTTGATGTTTGATGTGATGTCACATTTCTCAGATCCCTCCCTCATCACAAATATGTGACCACTCTCCCTAGGCACATGACGTTATTTATGGACGACCCCTAATTCGTGGTTCAAACCTTTTTTATAAAACCATTTTGGCTTTTTCAGATTTAGATGATTTGAGGTAAAAGCGTATTTTATAGTACCATGGTGCTTCTAGTGTATTTTAGCATATTTTATTAATGGACTTGAATAGATGTTCAGCTGGAGCTTAAATGGAGATGGGATCGATGAAAAAGTATAATGTGCAAGTAGAAACTGGATTGAAGAAAGAAATTATGCTTAAATGGAAGCTGAATCGATGAAAATATCCCGTTTGATTGATGGGAGAATGTCATTACGATGGATGTGGAGTCAATGCAAACAAGGCCTTGTACGCGCGCAAAATTCCGATTGATGAAAACAAATATACCTAAATGGAAGCTGGATTGATGAAAAGAAATATACTTAAAGGGAAGCTGAATCAATGAAGAGAAAATATCCATGAATGGAAGCTGGATCGGTGAAAATATCATACATAATTGGAAGTTCGATTGATGACAAAAAGGCGTAGCGATAAATATAGTGGAATTTCTGATCAGCAATTTGTTTAATTAAATACTCTAAAACACACTTTAAAATTCCTTGAGCGACCCAGCTTCCATTTAAAGCATTATTATTATCATCAACAAGGTGGGGTCAGCGGGCTGTGGCCCAGGGGCGCAAGTGTGAGAAGTGCGCAAATTTCAGGATAGAATAACTTATTATTCCATAAAATGCACTATTTTCAAAATGTGGGGCGTCAGATTGATGATAGGCACAGGGCACAAATACTATTTTCAAAATGTGGGGGCACCAGATTGATTCTAGGCACAGGGCGCAATAATAGTTAGGTACAGACCTGATCGTCAATAAGACCTATCTTATGTAGAACAAATACATGTCAATTGTCAATTAAATACATAGGACCCATCACTTGGAATATGACACCAATTGAAATTCGTCAATCCAGCACAATCAAAACCTTTTTAAAATAAATATAAAAACATTTGTTTAATTTGTTTCTAAATAATTGGTGTGTGCACAGACAGTATTAGTTAACTAGTTAAGATGATGACTTATGTTTCAATTGTATGTACCTGTTGCCCAATATCAAATTGTACAGGGTATACCCTGTTAGTGGGACCAATCGGGGTTTACTTTCCCTATTATCCACCTTATTACCGTTTTTTCATGCATTCTTATTCTTGTGTTTAATTGTTTGAGATGGATAATAAAAACATGCAGTTATGGTTATCAATCCAGTTTCTACTAACAAAATATATGATGTAATGAAGGAAATAATTAAATAAGCTAAAATACACCGCAATCACACGAGGTAATAAATTACGCTAAGATACACTTTTACCTTATTTAAATTAATAGTCCAATTCCAATATCACAAATCAAACCTCTAACTTAACTGTTCTAAAAACAATGTGAATTACCGGAAGGCAAAAAATGCGCTAAACAATTGTGTTGCAACTTCACACTTTCAGATGATGTGCAGTGAGTATAATGCAGTATTTCCTAGTCGAACTTTAATTTAATTGGTTTATAACTGCAGAACGTATGTGCCCATGGCATGACTTATGCCGACGTAAATTCCTTCATAAACGTATTTACAATCCTCGAAAATTCTGTGCAATAAAGTCATAAACCGCTTAAAGGTCCATTGAGGCGTGCAGTTAGCGTCACAAACAGGCAAGAAAAACAATGCAAATTCATAAAAGATAGTACAGTCACAACAGAAAAAGAGTAAGTTATATACCTATTGAATTAAAACAGCGTCCAAGTGATTAAGTAATTTGACAAATAAATTTATCATTTAAAATTGTTAGAAACTAAACACACTTGCTTTGTCTTCAACATCAGTCATGTGCGCCATCTGTTGATTGGCATTTTGTATAGCGCCAAAATTTCACCCCATATAAATTTGACACTATACTCTAGTCGCATATCCTAAATATCCTTTCCGTTTAGACAGCTTATTGCCTCGTTAGATGAATTTACTACTTGATCTTGATCTTCACACTTTTCCTCTCATACAATTTAAAATTATTTTCAGCGCAAATGGAAATGTGGAAAAAATCTGCGCTATAATAACCATGTTCTTTGTTGGTGAATTATAACCAAATTCACCCAAGCATAAATTCATGGTAATGTAAACTTCCACACAATAATAACCAAAACGCATAATCTACGCATGTGCAATAACAATGTGAATGTTGTTTATAAGTTGAATGTCTATGTAATTCAGTACAAAGTAGGCTCTTGGCTAATGTTTTAGTGATTGACTATAACTTACTCCAATATATGCGTAGTTTTATTAAATTAATCACGCTTAATTAATTGGCTCTGCCCTACCATCTTTCGGTTGAACTCTGGCGAAACAGTTCTTAATAGCTTAGTGGTCGCTTTCAGTTTGATAGGCTAAGATCGCAGGGCTACAATTAGTAGCCCGCTCACCTTCAATCTCAGTTCCAGAGACGATTTAAGACTTTTCTCTTCTCTGACCCAAGCCGAGACACAAGTTGAGAGCGTTGCTGAATCAATTAAGCGGCGTTGGATAACTGTTCAATTACATTACGTGCAAAATTGTCACATGGGAATAAAGTATAAAAAACCGGGAAACATGCATTATAAAACAATATCTAGGCCTATATGTGAAGATAAAAAGAATTGTTAAACATAACGATTATTTCAAGCAAGGTTTTAAGACTATAATATGATAATTTATATGTATAGCTGACTACTAACGCTAAGTTGGCACCAGAGCCTAAGACCAGAGAGGGCGATTTGGAGCGTTACTGCGTTTGTGATAGGCATGCATTATTTGCGGCTTCTAATTCTCGATGCGTTTTTTTAATGCATGGGTCTACTTTCTTACCTTCTTACTTTCGTAGTGCCTCTTTCGTGGCCATTACTTCCGGTGTACCAATTCACCATGAGCGTGCCGGTGTTTATCGATTTAGAATCAAACAATCAGGTTTATAATTGTGTAACTTACAATATTAGATGTATTCTAAAGAATTAACATTTTACTGTGTTGTGTTGTCATGGCGTTTAATAATGGAATATGCGTTACACGGAGCGTTTGCTGACATGTGATTGAGCTATGCCTCCTATGCCCATGTTTTATTTGCCATAAGGTTTCGGTACCGGGTAAAACGCGAGAATGCGGAACTGCGGGATGAAACGGGTGAAACGCGGGAAAACGGTGCGGGAAGACGGGTAAAAAGCGGGAATAGAATTGCGGGAATAACAATGTCATACAGCACCTTTACGATAGATATTCTGTTATTTATAAATAACACAATTTCTTACAGTAGTGTTCTATCTGCATAAGATATAATGTTTTTACCATTGCAAAGTGAAATGGACCAGAAATCATTAAATAATATGGCCATGTGCAGAACAAAGGCTAAACATATCTGGATTAAGATAGCGTTCAAGTTACAGACAGAAATTACATTTCAATGCCGCTGGTTTCAAAGAAAAACCTAGACAGACATTATGAAACCATCTACGACAGCTATCACATCCAGTCCAATCTGTTTTCTTTAGCTTCTTTGATTTGTTTGATCTTGTTGATTTTCTTTGGGCAGGTGGATCCTCTTGGTTACAGGAATAACAGATGGTAATGTCAATGGTCTCAGATTCTTCATTTGGCCCTGGATGAGTAACAACTTCTTTAGCTGGATCTGTTTGAGATTGGATCACTCTTTCCATTAAGCTTCTAATTCAGTTGCTTCTGTATCTCCAGCTGGTATGATGTCAACATCGTCCAGTCTTGGATGTTTCCTTCTGGATGTTTTATCAGGTCGCTTTCTCTTGTTCTTTCTCAGCTGGGTTAAATTGAGTTGTCGACGAGGCATAACTTCTTTCATTCCTATGGCTAGTTTGGCTGCAGAGATGTGGTAACATTGCGATTTAGCCGGACAGGAGCATGAAACAGTTGGAAATAGTCTAACGACACGCGCTTCCGCTGTTCCCTGAATTGTAAAAACTGCCAATTGATGATTTAGAACAATGTTATTGGAACTGATGGCGCGTGCTGCGCGTTCATTTGTTGAGGCGTAGGTATCAGCCGGAATGGATGAATGCACTTGTCCTTCTTCGTCTTCTATTGATGAGAAGACTCCAGGACCTTCTTGACTGGCGGAGCTGGTGGTTGGCTGAGGATGTTCTTCGACAATTGGCTGCATGTTTCCCGATGAACGAATTCTATCGACAATTTCATCCGGATTTATTGATGTACAGGCAGCTGCAGGAATCCAATCTGTTGCTTGTAGTCCTTCTCTTAGGACATAGTTACCTAGTCCACTGAAACCCCTTTTGATTTCAATCAGTTGGAAAGTTGGCAAAGTAGACTAAGAGCCATTGAATCAATTGGGGCTTCTTTCTAGCTTTGCAGACGTTTAAGAACAGTGTTAAAGGCCTCCGATTGGTTTGTTGTGGCCTGGTCGATGTTAAAAGTTTGGAGTTCCCAAAAACCAAGATGATGAATGACAACATTTACAGTATTCATAAAGTATTGCGAGAAAGGTTGGTTCCATTTTGGGAAGCAAGTGAGCAGCAGATCTCTGTACGCTTGTAGAGATGGAGATTTCAGTAAACATGATTTTCTGTCCAGGTAAAAGGTTATTTCATCAGATTTCGATACTCCATGACTTCGTAGCCATCTTTTGACATCCTGTTGGACATGATTCCAACATAGAAAGGTCTTCAAATTTGAGAAGTTGTTGGAAAGTGCACAAGTGATAGCTTGCTCCCGATCGGTCATCATCACAACATTGCCAGCTGTGTTGATTTCAGGACAAATCTTCTGAATATGTCTGAAGAAGTTATCTGAAGTTTCCTTTCATGAATCATGTGTGCATGTGGAATGATAGGCTTGGAATCGAGATCAGTGACACGGAAAAGAAGGACAGATAAGTAGAAGTCGCCAAGCTGGAATGTTGTGTCATACGACATTTGTTGAGTAGGAAGTGCATGAAGCGAAGAGAGTGTGTTCTTGAACAATTTGATTACCTCTGGATTGTAGAGAATGACAGATAGATCTGGAAATGTGGTGATGTGTTGGATGAAGTTGGAGTCTTGAGCCAGTTCATGAAGATTGAAGAGCGCATCCCTCGACATTCTTCCACGATTTCGCTGTTGCTTCAGACAGTTTCTAACTTCTTCCAGGTTTCGCGGGACTGATGTTGATGGATTTGTTTCAGTTGCACTTGATGTGACCATGGATTGGTAGATTTGAGAAGATGCAGAAGATGATGTAGATTCAATGTCTCGGAAAACATGAGATTGAGTGCGAACGTGATTCCTGTTGCCATATTTCTTGTTGCCATGAGGAAATTGGCCTGCAATCGATTCATCTCCCTGGTATGATATGATTACAGAATTGGGTTTGTCTGCTCTAGTGTAGGCTGTGCGGACGAATCCATTTGATAGACTGGTCGGGCCATCAAAAACTTTGAAATATGTCTTGTTCATTAAGCCAGCAGCACATTTCTGAATTTTGAACATACCATTCTGTCTCCATCGGTAGCCATCTGCCCTCCAGTCATTTTTCTTGATTTTTTCTATCCACTCGTACAAATATGTCGTTCCAGCCTTTGGAAGATTGACAGGAACAGAATGAAATGGAAGTGAATCAAACATGCTGTAAAGATCTTCCATATTTTAATTTAGAAATCTAATGTCTAATAGTAGTCTTCCAAGTCAAAAATGATTTTGAGCTAACACAATGAGAGCAATCACTTTATATAGGCTTACTATCTGCTTCCAATAAAATAGGCCTATAGCTCCGGTGATGTATAAATGTCAATGTTGAGGCTTATTGGCAGACTAAATTAATTGTTAATTAGACTGGGGTGAGTTGTACAAATTGTACATGTCAAGACTGTATATTATTGAGTAAACAAATAAATTGGCACCTGCTATAATGCAAGCAGCAACTACTGGCATCTAGATTCAGGTATTTACTAGATTGTTAATTACACTCCTGTGATTTGTACAAATTGTGCTTATCAGTATATCATTGAGTCAACAAATAAATTGGCACCTACCTGCTATAATGCAAGCAGCAACTGGCGTCAAGGTTCAGTAATTTGCTTGAAAGGCCTTTGTAGTCGATCGGTAACAGGTAAAACGCGGGAGCCTTCCGCAAATTGTTCCCGCATTCCCGCGTTTTACCCGTTACCTAAGGTTTCGGGTGTGGGTAAAATGCGAATCGTTTGCGAACCTGTTTAAGATTGGCAGCCAAAAGTCACATGACCGGTTCGCGCCTATGGTTGCCATTTATATTTTTATTCATGCGGCCAACAGTTTTCGGCAATTATCTGTAAACGATAATAGCTATGACCCTGAAACCTTTCTATTAACTACACTAATCCTAACCCCAACCGACCCTCACGATGTTAACCCTTTACCCTAACCGACCCTCACGATGCCTTAACCTGATACGTTCGCGCCTATGGTTTGCAGTTTGGTTCGCGGTTTACCGATTTGGGGATACGGCCGAAATCATTTTGGGGATTCGGGTTTCAGCGATTCGCCACACACACCCTAAACGACCCTCACGATGCTTAACCCTACCCTAACCTCACAATGACTTTAAAGGACCCTCATGAAGCATATTGAAAATTTTAGGTATTTTTGAACAGTGTGCATACGCCAATGGTTGCGCATGCGCAGAGGTCTTCATGCGCCAAATTTTATATGGGTTCGGCCGTAGAAGTAAAAAAAATTTTTGTTTTTGGGCCAAAGTTTTGAATGCTGAAGATTTATCCGTTGAAAAACGTGCTCAAGCCGTTGTCATACAGGTCTTAGTCATTTTTATGTTCTTTGGGTGACGTTACATTGGTATTGAAATAATGTATAATTAATTAATAGACATAGGAATGTTTTGGCTGAGCCTACTGTAGAATAAATATGTTTTTGCAATGATCATTTAAGGCAATTTTTGCATTTAGTTATAAACTCTATGATCATTCAACTATAACCATAATATGCGTTGTGAGGGTCTGTTTGAGCATCGTGAGGCTCGGTTAGGATCAAGTCAGGCTTAGTGAATGTCTGTCAGGGTTAGTGTGGGTTTTAGAAATATACGAAGAACTGTTAGCCACTGAAGCTATTTTACAGTGCGTTTAGAGGACAAAGTTTCTACCACAGAAGCTCCACACTTACAAGAATGTTGTATTTCGCTATTCTAGTACCTTTCATCTCAACTCGCCATCTTCGTAGTTTTGTTGTACAGGGAAATTAGGGGATCCTTTTAGCAGGGTTTAATCCCCTTTGGAACTCCTGTTGACTGTCTTTATTTTCAATTGTATAATTTTATTGTTGGCTTCAATTGAACTAATTTCTATTTATTTGACAATGTACTTCTGTTTGCTAATTTTTTGTCAATGTGGCACGATGGTTTCAATAAATTTGATTTGATTTAAAGGTTCGTCTAAATAAAAGAACAAGTGTCTGATTGTGACCAGCATGTTCTCAGAATTTTGTGATGTGGCTGGTTAGGAGCGCCCTATTTAAGTGCATTCTTGGTCGGCTATATTGCTAGCATGCAGGGGATCTTACTCTTTGGGATTGCCAGTAATAGGTATATGCATGGAATTTATTTGCCAGTTTTGGTGTCTGTCTTAACATGCATGCATTCATGTAGTTGTCTTTTTAAATAAGCAATTTTTCATTACAAACTTTGGAGAACTTTGTTGGAACTGTAACTGAGCAGATGTGTAAATTAGACTGATAATTGCTAATTGTAACAATTTGAGCAGTATTTTACCTTCATGAACATGTTCTTGATGTCTGGCTTGATAGATAGCCGAGCTAAGGGCTTATCTGAGGTCAAAGGGTGCTGACATATCAGAGGAAAACACAGAGCCAACGCTTGAGGAGAACCTTGCACACGTCATCAATGTGTCGGAAATACTGTGGAGAGATGGAATCAGTGAACCAGGTTGACTAAGTTCTCATATGTTCTGCTATTACCGTCATGTTCCGTGGATTATGTGATTGAGGGTGTTTATACGTGAATTAACCTAAAGGCAATTTTGAGGGACAGGTTAAATACTCCATTGTTATGTCATGTATCAGGTTAAGTCAGCATAGTCATCTACGTAATGTCTCAATCTGAGTGTGGCACTTTCCATACTGCAAAATAAATATTTTTGCCTAGTGATCATCTTGGGAAAGCTAAACCTCACACGCTTAATGTTTGTAAGTGAGCCCTACTAGAGTTGCCACCTGTGTTCTGTAGCAGCAATATTAGAAACATTATTCTTTATGCGGTAAAACTCAATTGATTACCAGTTAAATAAAATTGAATTGTTTTATAGAGTTGGAGTCAGTTTTCAACAGCATAATCACATTGGTGATGGTCCTTCCATTTGAGAAGAGTGAAGATCTTACACAAGAGTTATGCAAGCAGTTGAGCAAATCACAGACACCGGATAAGCGAACTATTGTTCGTCTTAGGCTGTAAGCAACCATTTAACTTCTGACTTTGAAAGTGTTTATGTGACTACTAACCGTAACTATAAATGTTATATGAAGCCGTGTGGCACGGTGGCTGATCGGTTAGAGCGGTCGGCCTGTAACACTCAGTGCGTGCGGAATGAGCGGGTTTGTCCCTCGTCTGAAGCGTCGATTACAGTGTACGGACCTTGAGCAAGTCCTTTGCGCACAATTGCTCTGCAGTAAAAACGGCAATTGCGCCGTCGAGAAGTGTGCACTTAGAGCAAAAGATGTTGGAAGTAGTGTGATATCAAATATCAAGAATATCAATTTAATTTGCATGTGAACAATGGGCAATGAATATTGACTATTTTAAACCAATTTTTTAGTTACATGCATATCAATCAATATGGACATGGAATTTGGCAGAAGCTATAGGGAGGAACCCTAAAGGGACCTAGAACCCACAAGCAGGGACACCCTAATAACATAGCGGATCAATGGATGGTGAAACAATATTGCATAAAATGCCAATATATTACTAATTTCATTGATTTCATTTTTCGTTTCATTGATTGAGAAAACGGTTGATTGAATGTTAAGCCATACGTACATACATCTGAATCAATTGCAGTTTTATGATTAAAATTATTTTGTACTTTTCGTTTTTTAGTCTGAACAATCTATTCAACGGTCTGGAAGAGGCATCACCATTGCGATTCACGGCTTATGCTGCTCTCGTGAAGCTTGCAGGCCGCGTGGAACTTCTTCATCTTGTCAATACAAAACTGGAAGATATTAAGGGTTGGGTAAACCAGTGGAATCTTCCAACTGTCAAACTGCAGTCACTGCTGAGAATTCTTCACGAGGCATTCCTTGACTGTAAACAAAAGTGAGTGTCCCGGTATTCTTGTGTCATATGACATTAATTTTAAGTCGTGTAAGTATGATAGAAATGTATGAAGAGGACAGTGCTTTTTAATGAAGATAAGAAATGAAACAAGCTGCTGAGAAATTGTTTAGGCACGTTTTTTATGCTGCTGATGCAATCTATTAACTCATCACTCTCCACAGAGGCAGTTTGATAAAAATTTTCCAACTGTTTGTGACTGTACACACTACAGACATTGAGACATTATAACTGTCTCTGTTATCAATGATTCATTAGTGCTATTATGTTTTCTATTTCTGTGGAGAATCTCGCTGGTTAGAGACCATTGCTGAATTTAGTTGCTGTGCCAGCAACTCGGCACTTCAACTTGGATAGAAGAGTGCACTTACACAGGTTTAAGCAAAGGGGATAATCCGATTTTATTTTAACTCCGCTCTTGAGAATTGTGATGTAGTTAAAGTAAAAACTGTGTTGTGGTTGTATCTTAATAATGATTGGTGTTTGCTTTACTGAACAGCGAGAAGGCAGCTAAGATGATGTTGGAGCTACTTGGTACATACACAGCCGAAAATGCATCTCAGGCTCGTGAGGATGCTCAAAAGTAAGTGTCATTGCTAACTTACTCCAGTGCTAAGCAGCTACTACTGTAACAGTGCATTGTTTTGCTTTTCAAGATTTAGCCACTGGCCTGAGATATATGGAGTCAGTTGCCTGATGCTTTAGTTGTAAATATCACCTAATAATGACTGAGGACACTCTATTGTCAGTAACATTATGTTTTGTAGTATATTTATCAGTAATATGTCTGTAAAGAGGATGGATCAGGACTATATAACACATTTGCATGTTTTATCTAAAAATCACAATCACATCCGTACGTTTAAATGGCGAGCGTTTGATTACAACATTTTTTTCTGAAGCGGATTCTTGTTTAGGTTTTGAATATCTTAATAGTGAGTGATGAGGTATTATGTTTTCACCTAGTTTATTATACCTAAAATATCACATAGGGAATGGACTAATGACACTGAAGAATGGGGCAGAACAAGTCTAAACCACGCTGCAATGAACAGAGAGAGAGAGACGTCTGGAGAGATGTGGTCAGAAAGGCGTCAGATGCCTACAGTGATGAGTCCATGGCTGGTTGATTATTTGATTGAAAATATCAGACTGGATCAGAACAAAGACTAGACATATCTAGCATACAAAGGGTTGATATTTCATAGTTGACTTGTATATTTTGGATAAATAGCTTCTGGGAAAGGCTTTGTGCCTTATACTGTCTTCTGTGGGTCGTCTGCTTGTATATTTTGTAACTGAGTCGAGAAACTTTTCTTGTAGATGCATCATTACCAGTCTGGCAGATCCCAGTGTGCTCTTGCTTGACCATCTGCTTACCCTCAAACCAATTAAGTTCCTGGAGGGTGAACTTATACACGATGTAGGTTGCGCTTTTTTATTTTAATGCTGTGTATGCTTTAGTTTGTAAAGAAATTTGCTAAATGCATTATATATATTTTAAGAATGACTAGCAATAAAAATTATTTTGCCATGATGCAATTTTTTATTTTATTGAGTTGTGTCGGACAGTGAGTGTAGAAAGTTCTTTAACAATTTAACCATGAGTTGCATTGATTTACCAGTCAATTTTAGTGCACTTTCATCATGTTTTAATAAAATAAGTATTGTTGATGCCATTAAAGTTGCCCGCAAATGTAAATGTTTTTCAATGTATTCGGTGTTGGTCCTTTCTTGCGATATATTTCGAATTGTTTATTGTGTCAGTCAACAGCCTTGACTTAAAAAGCCTCGTTTATGATTATTATCGGTGAGTTCGTTTTCTTACCAACTCAGAATATGTTACAAGTTCTTGGTTATTTTTGAAGCTTCTGACGATCTTCGTGACAAGTAAACTGGCGCAGTATACAGCCTTCTATGAAAGCAACAAAGATTTTGTGAATGGCTTAGGTGAGTTACTATGAGATCTAATTTCTTAAGTCATAGTTGTTGTATTAACCATATTTAATCGACTTTGTTGCAGATTTTGCTGTTAGGTCATTAGATACACTGGGTTAGTACAAATGCCAGGATGATGAATAAAGATAATAAAATAACATTTCAAATAATCTGCACTTGACTTGTACATATGTCAAACAATCATGACATCATGTGTAAGAAAGATATCCAATTGACATCTTAAGCTATCTGGCGAGATACTTTGCCAGTTAAGATTGGCAGCCCAGCATTTTCATGTCATGTGCAATTTCTATGTTTTGTTTTTACTCTTTTCTGACGAACAGGTTTGTCGCATGAGCAGAACATGCACAAGATGCGAATTTTAACGTTCATGCAGATTTCTGAAGGGAAAACTGAGCTTGGATTTGATCAGATTCAGAAGGAACTCCAACTATTGCCAGAGGAAGTGGAGGCCTTTGTTATTGATGGTTAGTCAATGTTATTGTACAATTTCTTTGCTATTCCCCTTCATACTTTCTCTCTCAAGTACTTAACCAATCTTAGCAGCATAAGAACAAAGAAAACCAGGTGTATTTTTCTGGCCGCATATGGTATGCAGCAAAGAAGCATGCATATTTTTTCAGTAAACAAATTCATGTAATTCATTGCTCTTTAATTATTAGACTGCGTCTCCATCCCAGAGACATGGAAAGCTCAAGTGACTTATGTGCTTTTGCTTTCAGCCTTGGAAGTGAAGTTTTACTAGGAGTCATAAGCCTAAAGATGTTGGAATAGGATAGATTCCTTTGCCATGTCCAGTGTCCATGCTGAACAGCACAGAACGATAGAATGTTCATTGTTAATTGATTGCTTTTTAACAGCGACATATGAACAATGCAAACTTGCAAAGTCTAAGACTAAACCACTGAGGAATCTCAATTATAAAACAGGCTGCTATGTAACTGATATGATAGATAATATTGTGATGGTTGTTGCAAAATTTGTTAATGCTTTAAAAAACACAGTGTACTAATAGCCAGTGTGAGAACAGTATAATATTAATGTGTGTTGCTCGTCTTGGCAGTTGCTTAAAAATGATGTAAAAATTCACTTTTACTGCCATTCACACAAGGACACAATTGTCTACCTGACCCCTGACTCTCAACCTGGAATTGATTGTGATGCTACCTGTTTTTGTTTTCGCTAAGCACCAGTGATTAAGTTGGTTTTTGTGACTCGGCTTTTTCGAATTATGTATCTGCGTTGCTAATTTATTGTGATACTGTAATATTGCAACAATAACATCCTTGCCTGCATGTAGTCATAAACTGTTTTGTAGCCATTACCATAAATGTTTTAGCATTTACCCAGAAAGTGTTCTAGTTTTTATGTGAATGTAAGATAGAATCACTAATGACTGTGTGAATTAAATCATTTTGGGCATTAAATGGTCAAGTCATTGACTATGCTGAACAAGAAGTGCAGGATTGTGTTAATTGAAATGTTAACTGAATGGATGACAAGAAGCAGAATGTCTAAATATTAAGATTGGTTGTGTTTACAGTGGTGAGGACGAAGTCTGTCTATGCCAAGATCGACCAGACTTCGCTGAAGGTCATAGTTCAGACGATCATCAATCGTACATTTGGGAAGCAACAGTGGCTCCTTCTGCGTGACCAACTGAAGGTTTGGAGGCAGAGCTTGTTGGCTGTGCAGAATGGCCTACAGAGTGTTACACCTCGCTAATTATGTCATGGTCACTTCAGTACATGCTGCAATGGCCAGTCTGAAACAAACTTGAATGTGTTTCAATGTTGGATGTTCTATCAGAATTGTTATTGCAGGATTGACTAGTAATGTGGATGATGTGCTTAATTAGCAACATTTACGAACGGACATAAGAGCAAATTGATGAAAGTTCAAAAATAGTATGTGCTTTTTATTAATTGTTCACCCACTAAGAACATCTGCACAGACTGGGAAATGAGGATGTATGAATGCTTGGTTGCTTAGTTGCAGTTTAACGACACCGTGGTAACAGAGTTCATTAGCGGCGCCCTTCTTCTTTATCCATGCATGGGACTGGCACTGCTGGACTATACAGATGTTTTGCAGATGTTCTTTATTGATGACTTCTTTCATCAGAATCGACGCTATTAAACAGTTCATCATAGGTTTCTTAAGGGTAGCAAAGACTGATGCCGTTTGTAATGGAAAACGAGGCAGAGTTGACTGGAGCCTTTGCAGAACATTGTATGTTGCACTCAACAAGTAGTGCAGCAAGTCTTAAAGGCACACAATCAGCAGTTCGTTAAAATTGGTGAAATTTGGTTGGATCTCAGATTCACCACCTCAACCTAGGGATCCTCCACCCAAAAGATGTGTTTTCTTGCAAAACTCAACTATACACACCTCGTTTCCAGAGATGTGGTCTCGAGACTGCGGTCTTGGTCTCGGATCGTCGGCCTCCGTCTTGGTCTCGAATACATCGGTCTTGGTCTTAAAGGAACGGTATTGGGATTGGTTGCCGTCTTAGATTAGCGTTCTTGGTCATTTGCTGTATCAGAGTAATTTTTTGATATATATATATATATATATATATATATACACACACATGTTAATGATGTTACTATGGGCAAAAAAAGCATTTGCAACAGAGTTACCATTTCGAAACCTTCTAATAACAGATTTCAAGTTTAAAAAAAAATATAATGATGTGGTCGGCCACATGTAGATACTGTTAATCTACAATTCCGAGTGCAAGTAAACCATTCAAACAGAACGTTAATTTACTTCTTGTTCAGATGTATTAAAGTAATTAGTTATCGTATACTGTAATTTATGGCATATGCCTAATATTCTCAGGCCGAAGCCAAGACTGAACCCGCAAAACTTCAGAGTGGCCGGTAAAACTGTTTGCTGGACCATTATTACGATTAGTATTCTTCAGCAATGAAATAAATGTTTTAAGCGTTTTATTCCAACTTAGTATCTTAATAAATTGAATTGTTTGTAAAAAGGAGTATCGATCTTGGTCTTAGTCTCGGACCATCGGTCTTGGTCTCGGAACCACCCGGTCTTGGTCTCGGTCTCGAGCCCAACACTGCTTGTTTCGCACATTTTATGCTTTAGCAAATAGCGATAATATCTGTTATAGATACGAAACTTATCCTGGCTTTTGCATAAGTTGCAAATTTTTTATTATTTGGATATTCGACACCCCTGGATGAGACAATTAACCACTTAGTTTGACTCGAAATATCCAGCTTTGAGAAACTTTATGCAGCTCTAAATAATCAACAGCCAAAACTGGGACTTTGATTGGACATGCCTTTGCTCCAACTGATAAGATGCCATTGCTCATTGATCCAATGGCACCCATGATGAATTACACCATGATACAGGATAAATCTATATTTGAGGCTCTGGAGATTAACATGGGGTGGGGGTGTAAGTTACTGATATGGTACAGGCTTTGAAGTATGGCCAGGCTGTGGGACTGTGAGATTGAAATAAACTAAGGACTAGAGAAGAGGGATTGTACATTATGGGTCTGCGGATCGGGTGCGGGTAGAGTAATCACGGGTCCATGTATACCCGGTTTTACAGCTTGTCAACGGCTAGTTTTGAGGTTACAATGTCACTGTAAAATATTTCGGTGAATCTTGCATCATAAAAGACGTAATTAGTAATTACTAATTTACTATAGACAAACTGGTACATCCGAAATTTAAGTAGGCTACCATTGATGCGTCGGGTTCTTCTGAGCATATAAAACGAATAATTATCAGGGCAAATCACAACACCTTCGAAAGAGGGACATGAGGGTTCGTAGGAATACTCTTCAAATGGGCTGTAAAGCCACGATGGGCACTCTAAATCAGCACTTTTGTGTCGTATCTACTGATGACCATTGGGAAACTCCTCAACTCAAGACAACGGTTATGGACGAAGCCAGTAGTAGCCCTAGCATCCCAAGAAAGATGAGGGGCGAAAGTGAGCTCTTGGTCCAACTGGACACCGAGGTCACGAACTGTGCTTGAAAAACATAATCAAGGAATTTAGATGTAGGAGTGGTGGTCAAGCTCATCAATTATAGTCTGATGGAAAGGTCAGTTAATGTGTATTAAGGGTAGGCGTCCTGGCAGTGCAATGTCAGTCGCTATTTGACACTAGGCGCTATTTCTAAAGGTTCTCGGTTACACATTGTCAAGCAGTGCATGGGCGATGATGACGTTGAGTGCTGTGCCTGAAGGCAGGTTTTACGCCACCCGGGAATGAGATGAGTGAGGTGGTTTCCCGTTGCCTACCTCACAGACAATTATGGATAAGCAACTTGTCCAAGGTCGCTAAGCAGTGTCTCGGGGTGGGATTGAACCTGCGATGCTCCGAACGCCGGGCACCGAACATCCCACTACGCCACCACGACCCATGGGCGATGTAGATATATAATCTTGCGGACTTTCTATAGTTTCTAGATCGGAATGGCAGCACTGTTGCTAACTGATTATGCTTCGCTGGCGATTGCTTCTTGGGTCCGCTCTGCCCTATCTGCGGGAGCTTTGCTGCCACGTTTCAGCTCTGTTTGGTCGTCAGGCTCTTCTTTCCTTCTCTGGTATCGAGCTTCTAGTGCCCCGAGCAAGCACCTCAAACATAATCAGCACCGGGCCTTCTAAGTTGTTGGTCCTTTCACCTGGAACACACTATACCCTGGAGATGAGACTGATTTTTGCAATTTGCTTAAGACTGATTTATATCTCCGTGGGCAGAGAGGACCTTCGAATACACTTTCCTGAGGGACACTATAAATTTTATAATGAATGAATGAACGAGCGAATGAGTGAATGAAAGAATAATGCGTTATTATTATGCCATGACCAACAGTCAACTACGATGCAATGACAAAGAAAAATGAAAAATTATAAGAAAAAGTCTCTGTCTCTTCTCTATCTTTCTCTTTCATGAGAGTCCTGTTAATTGGCCTTTGAGGGCCCTATTCCTTGTCTCAAAAGCCCTTCAATCGATTGTGTGGTGTACCCTGCAACAGCCTAGGGCGGTTTCCCTTGTTTTCTTGATCGGACAAAGCCTAGACATGCTTTTCTGATCAGAATTTGTAGTTCCAAACCGAGTCACCAAGTCAAATTGAACTCTAGGCCCACACACAATGTCCAGTCCACAACCAATGAAGACAGAGCGCGCAGCAAATGCAGTCGCCTGCACTACACCGTGGTCCGTGGGTAATAAACTTGAGGGATCAAGCCGACCTCTGGGGATCGGCGAGAGGCTGAGAGCCTGGAGGTAAAAAAAAGACGCATGGGGTCCAACCCTCTGCCCCCCGATTAATCGGACACTACACGAGACTCTCTTTTGAAGAATGCCTAGTTTGTGCCATGAAATGTTTGTTTAAGGCTAGAACCTAAAGGAAAAACTGCGACAATGTGTGCTATTGTTGACCAGCCAAAGAAAGCTATAGTTATGATGGGTAGGTTATTACAAAGCAGAAACTTGAACGGTAGAGCTCGATCCCTTAGGGATTAGTAATTAAGAACTCTTTTATGAACTGATTTCCCGTTCATTGTGCTTAAAAGGTATATCGGTAGTAGTAGTTGTGGTATTAGCAGTAGAAGTTTTAGCTATATACTTAGTGTAGATCATATGGGGTGTTTTCTATCTGGGTGAAAATTAAAATAATTAAAATGATGATGACGATCATAATGGCCATCCTGTCATTGTATGTGTTTCTGTTGACAGCCAATGATTATTATTACCCTCTTTTACTTAACTTGGCTTGCGTGAAGTGTGTCACTTTCGAGTTTCGGTAATCTTTCAACTCTTTTTCAGGTATGTTTCTGTCGACCTAGAGAGCTGAAATTTTGCACACATTTCAGCCTGCGTGACAATGCAATGTATCACGTTTTCAAGGACATAGGCCTAACTGAAAAATAGATAATATATAACTGAAAATGGGTAAATTATAATAAAATATGACAAAAATTACGGTTGGTAATCTTTCAACTCTTTTTTAGCATGTTCCCGTCGACTTACGGAGCTGAAATGTTTCGCACTTTTGAGGCCTCCACGGCAATGCAATGATTCAAATTTTTACGCACATAACTCAAAGCATTTTAAAACATTTTTTGGACATCTTCCAACTCTTTTTCAGTCGACCTACAGAGCTGAAATTTTGCACACATTTCGGACTTGCATCACAATGCAATATGTATTAATTTTTTACGCACATAACTCAAAATATTTTTACAAAAGTTACAAAAAACAAAGATTAATTGCAAAAAGCAAAAAACTTTTTTGACATCTTTCAACTCTTTTTCAGATATCTTTCCGTCGACCTACACAGCTAAATTTTGCACACATTTCAGGCTTGCATGACAATGCATTGCATTAAATTTTTACGGACATAACTGAAAAATTGAGAAGAAAATGACAAATATCCAGAAAATTAAATATTGTTTAACCACTCGAGCGAGTCCTTGATGAGCTCCACTCCGGCAAGTTTACATCATCAAGGATATGTAATAAAAAATGGAATGATTGCGCCATCTACCAGATAAAAGAGGGTCCAGAAAAACTCATGTTTTTACTTTACTTGTTTTAGGGCTAGGATTGTATCTACTTAATGCATTATATGAAGACACTCAAGAATATTTTACGCTACTAGGATTGTATCGAATGACTTGTATAAAGTCAGCTGATAGACCTACATAGGCCTACTTCATTCTGGATGGGCAATGGGATGGATTGCAAAAACTGTTGTGGAAGAATCCTCTCTCAATGTTATGCATTTTGTTCCTAAAGCGTGGAACATGTGAGCAGTGGATTTACTTCAGTCAAGCTCACACACTTCATGCACCCTCAATCCCTCATTCACCTTCCGAGGGTGACGGTAGGGTTCAGTTAAAATGGGCGCAATTCACGGCATGAAATGATCACTAATTGTTTTACTAAGATATCCGACGGTCCGAACAGGCAATAACGCAAATGACAAAGAAACGACGCTTTCGCCATGGATTATCATGGCCTATGCCACAAAGAGGTCTAAGCAAATTCATCGCGTTTGTATTGATATTGACCTACCATGGAATTGACGGTCCTAATCATACCAATAGCAGATCACAAGGCAACTATAGACAATCATTTTGGCCTACACTATAGGGTTACCTAGTATACCCCTTAAAGGCTAGGTTCGGATCGTCGTGAGGCAATAATTTCAAAATTACTACAGTTGATGGCATTTGTTTCCGCGACAGTTTTTACCTTTCTAGGCTACGTACTTGTCCTACCAGGGTCTGATATGGGTAATAGTCCCAAGGAATAATATGGGTAATAGTCCCAGTTCTACATAAGAGACTTTCTCCCAATCAGAAGCAGAACAATGAAGAACCTATTCGTATACTCATACTTTACTTTCAACTCGATCTCTTCAGAATTCAGACCTTACGCAGCTGATCCTCCGCCTTCCATATTCTCCACCTGAACAACATCCACCTTAACAGCCACACCACTCTCTGACGACCGGATTCGGACCTTCGGACTCCACTTTGGGAATGATAACGACCGCGTGGTCGACCTAATTTTATACCAATGCTTGATAAAGATCTAACAGATCGAACTGCAACATTCATATAGGCCTATAGCACCAAGAAGAAGGTTGATAGGACAAAACAGCTTTGCGTCGTTTTGTGGAAACGGATACAATCGACCGATCGAGTTTGCCACCACAAATAGACAAATAGCGCAGAGGAGACAGCGAGCAATTCATACGCCTCGACAGCCAATTTCTTCTGAACAGCTACGTTTCGGTAAGCCTATTTATTAAAGCAACGTGTGGAAACATGTGTTAGCAAGTTACACATGAGTGCAATTCGTTAGTTTTCGGCGGCACCACATCGGGCAAGAAATCCCATCAGAACTATTGTTGAATTGCAACACTCCTGCGTTCTATGGTATTCTGAGCTTAAGTGTTCAGTTGAAGAGTTTAGCCTAATATTATATGACCATAATTATGCATAAGTTCTTGAGTTGGATTGTGATCCGTGAGTAAGTGACGCGAGTGAGTTAGGCCACGAATAGGCCTAAGTGTTTGTGAAAGTAGGCCTATATATGATATACAGCATCCTCAACCACCTTTAACTTTTTCTGATTTCAAACTGAACTATTATCTTCTATACATGTAGCCAACGGACTTACTGTGCGACAACTACACGTAGTGTGCTTTTATGCATAGGGCTAAAATAGGCTACATTCTGCCGCCAGCTTCGCTCGTTAGGCCTAGGCTATATCAACATTTGGTCCACACACTCAGCACACGTGGCTTGCAAAACACGCTCCTTTATAGAAACGTAGGCCTATTTCTTCTCTCAATATTCGAGTTTCTTCGTTTGTTATTGCTGCTGCCGATTCGATCAATTTCGTATCCATGTCGGATGAAAAATTTATGGCCTGATCTTATCGCGTCTAGAATCTCGTTGCTATGCCACCTTATCGCCGAGTATTTCCAAAACCAATGCTTATACTTACTTCGGAGAAGCATTACGTGTCTACCCGATCACACCATATTATATCATCATCACCATAATCATATCACTCCCATTCCCAAATAACTTCCATCAAGTTTCCTGGCTAAAATCAGCAGAGCGACGCCTCCTTCTTTCCATTCGAAACTGTAGTCTCACCTTTTCCATAATTCATACCCTGGCTCCCCCTCCGCCTTCCAATTTTACTAGACCTAAAGACACACGCCTAGAAACTGCTCTGCTTCCTCTCTTGTGATCTGGAACCTTAAAATCGGACTCGTATCTTCTTTTGTGAAGATCGCTGTGATAGCTCCTCTGACTTGACGCAGCGTTCATAAAATAGATTGATTCCGCGCGCTTGATTTAATTGGCGCATTAGAAGTCTAGAGTCTCCGATCATGACACCCGTTACGTTTTAGTAATAATCATAGATGAGTAATTTGTTGATTCAAGAGTTTAAGGCAATCTGTAGAGGAGGGAAAGTCGTGTGAAAAATATGTTCGCAAACGCCACGGTGTCCAAGGACATTGACTGCGCTTGGCAGTTGTTCACGGTCCAACTACTTCGTCCAACCTGTTCCTCTTCCATCCTAACTATGCTCCGCACTTCGCCTCATCACTAAATATTTGCAAATCGCGCTAGCCACTGCTGTCCTGCTTCCTTGATACAAACTACCTCCAGTATAATTGGGACAAATAATCTTGATCAATACTTCGAACGCACCAAAGCCTCACCTTTTGCTAACTCCTCGCAAGTCTTTTACAGAAAACTGAAAACAGCTTCTCACAAATCCTATCCTGGTGTCTTCTCTTCCCTTATCTCCTTCGCGGTTTCAACGCTAAACACAAAACTTTAGCCATCTGACTGACTATCTGCATGCCTGACAATCGTTGACCCTCTGCCTGTCGATATTATTTTAATTATGCGCATATGAATAAGCTGGTTCCGCAAATTCGCTTTTGTAGGCGCTGTAGAGTTGCCGAGTTAACGGTTACGATTATAGTATATATTCTAACTAAATTTGGGGCTTTACCGTTACCTTCTTTACCGTTACTTTAAAATTAACCAGTAACCGCTAGGAGTCCTAATTTTGGTAAAAGTTTGCTAGTCCTACTGTTGACTGAGATATATAATGGCTACCGCAAATAAGGGTACCATAGGCCTATATATGTTTTTGTATTTATATTATATAAATAATCAAGTCAAAAGTATTTATTTGGCGATCAAAGACACCAGTAACTACGCAAAGGTTGACATAAATCGCAGTAGATCACACAGGAGACCCAACTATTATAGGGACTAAACGTTCCTCGAGTTAGGGCACCAGTGTTACAGATAAAGAATTATAAATGTATATGCCAACTCGTAGGAGGCAAACGTAAGATAGAACAAGCGGGTTAAGTCAGCATAGTCATGCTTAAATGTTAAAGGTAAGGAAGTGTATGTTACCTTTCTTAGTACAATAGTACGCCTATAATTGAGAGTAGGCGAAAGCTTGGCTGTGAAGTATAGAGTGAGAACGTCATTAGCGATTGAGGGATGGAGAGTCTTCTAAACTTTCTCTTGAACAACTGGATAATTTGAATAAGGCGTATAGAGGGGCATTCTTTTAAGTCTAGATTACATCCTCATGTTTTTCTATGTAGTTGTGGATATATATATATATATATATATATATATATATATAGACAATGTTCTTTCTAGGAGAGCTGCTGATCCTACAATGCCACCTAAAAATTTACATACATGTATATAATATCCAACTGCCACCCACACCTCAACGTGGTGAGGGATGAAACAAAGGAGTACCTAGGGGAGTAGCCTACTTGCTGAAGCTATGCCCTCATCAGTGGTTAAGACTTTGACCTAAAGCGCTTCGCGAGATGAAAATGCTCAGCAGGAACCCTGAAAAAATCTGGCTAACGTGGAAATCAGCGGGAGAAGTGCGAGGGTTGAACGAATGGGTGCAGACCGTGCAGGTTTTTAACGAAGCAATGTATGAAGGAAATCCATTGCAATGACGGAAGCAGTGTAAGAGCAGTAAACTCTGGGATCGAGGTTGCCATGGACACCAGCGTGTCTTCGACACATTGACAATGCAGCGACTTTGGTCTAAAAAAATATACGGTATATAGCCTATGTATATATGCGTTGTAAAATATTAGGCCTATAGGCCTATATATGCATATTATATGCAAAATAATATAAAATTATATAAAAGTCTTGCAAATAATTGGGAATGAGAGAAAATTATTGTCTGCGCGATTCGGTCTTCGCCTACAGAGGTCGACTTCAATTAACTGCGCCGTGTGCACATGTTATCGTTGAGGGATCTTATATGTATTACCTTCACAAGAAGAGAGGCCGTCCATCATATTTAATGCACTTCGTGACCTCTTCTGCTGATCCAATCATAACTATCGCTCCAGAAGAGGAGCATATCCGATCACGCTGCTCCCGGAATTCCACCTCCGTTCAACGAACATGCGTCATCTGGAATAGGCAATCATACGCGTGGAGTAGAAGGCAATTCACGTGAACAAGTGGCTTGGTTAGCACTTATTAGGTTACTTGCGTTTGTACTTAAGATGAAAAATCACACATCCAGACCAACGTCTCCGAATGCTTGGCCTATTTCGGTACTGAGGAGCCCACATATTGTATTTCTCCGGCTAAAATGATCTTCTGTCTATTAAAGGTTGGAGACATGCAGAACAAGATATGTAGGCTTACACACAGGCCTACATACATACACAATGTCTCAATCCAGTTGTGGCATTGTATACGATTGCCCATACTGTATATATATATACACACGTATATATGGGTGTTTGTATTAGTGTGTGCACAGTATGTACACACATATTCTTACAAAACGTATACATTTCATGTTTTGGGTTAAATGCACCAGATCCGCTCTTTTTATATCAGGTAATATAAACGTGGAGTTTCTACGGCGTAAGATCCTGCCGATGCATGCAGAGAATAATTATTTACCATGGTTTCTAATGACGACACTAACCCTAATCCCGACCCTTATCGACCCTCACGACGCCAAGTGATTGGAAGTAACGAACCGTTGACTATAAATTTTGTTCTAAGAGACATTATCACAAATCGCATTTATTTAAATCTGATGTGTAGCTACGTTTAGCGCCTTCGAGGGGGTTCTTATAAGGCGCTATATAAATAGCCAAATACATACATATAACGAACGCTTTTGTCTCGGTCAGAAATGTACCTAGGGACTATATACATCTCTGCGCATGCTCATCGGACATGTGTTTATATAGCGCATAGACTAGGAATGAGCAAATTATAGACTGATACGTAATTGAATTACAAATGACCAATTACTAGTAAAAATACGATTAAATTACACATTGCCAATTACTTTCGAGTGTTGCTGGAAATTACTAATTACAAATTACGTAAATTAAACTACGCCAAATTACAAATTACAAACATTATCAGGGTCAATAAATGCAAGCAAGATGCTATAAGAATAATAGGCTTGCGCTTTCTGTTTTCCTTTCATGCCTATTCTGCATAACATTGTAAGAAACCGCTAACTAAATTTCCTGTCAAAAGAGACAGCTGTTCAAACAAGTTACAGTGGTGGGTATAATTATTGCGTCACCTTGTGATCAATGCCAGCCATTGTGCAACGAAATAATTATAAGTAGGCCTAGGCTTAATGAGTCAAACCAGCGAAATTATATTATATTCTTCACTGTATCTACCGAAAAAGTTGAACAGGCATTCGTGAAAATATGCGAATAACTGATCTTACGCTTGTTTGCATGATAATTTAAAACATGAGCAACATTAGGCTTACTTAAAATACTGAATTCAAATATATGAAGTTTATACATTTGAAGTCAGTTTTTTAACTAGGTCTAATATTGCTCATGTTTGAATTCGGTTTATACTATAAACCGATTTTTAGCTTTTTGCAGAGTGATGAAACAATTATTTCCGCCAGTGTATCCGAGAGACGACGTCTGCTAGGCCTTACAATCATGCCTGCAAAACTGAAGTGCGTCTCTCTAGCGGCGCAGAAAAAGACAGTACAGCACACAATTATAAAAGCAAATAATAGTGTTGCTAAAAATATCAAAGTAAGACGCTTTTTGATTAAAAGGGTTTTTACGTAATCGATTTTTTATTTATCAAGTAACGTAAAGTTATTTGTTTTTCATGATATAATTTAAATTACAAATTACAGGCAAAATTGTAATTGAATTGGGAATTACGAATGTAATTGATTTTGGGCAACATATTACAAACTAGCAATTACAATAATTATAATGGTATAATTCAAATTACGTAATTTCAATTACTCAATTAAATTACTGCCCATTTTTCGCACAGGTAGCATAATGTAAAGCGTAACACGAACATGCACATGTAGTTCCTATGATGTAGGCCTACATAGGCTGCGTCGTGAATGAACGATGCGCTAATAAATTACGAACCACGGCGAAGCTTATACATGTGTATTTATGCATACGTTCCTGTGCATCATATATGCAGATCTGGTATAAGAGATGCAATTATAATTTGGCTTTATATATGTGTATAGGGTCAATTATGCATATTTTTATATGTAGGCCTATATATGTGTATGAGCCTGCTTCTGTAGCGATGTGGACTGAGGCGCGGAGGTGGCTGAGATGCCGAAATTGCAGGCTAGAAGATGCGAGTCAGATAGCTTTTCTGCAGTAGCACCATCAGCAGCCTCATGTAACATTCAGCCGCCTTGGTTTCTGATCCGCATTCCTAGTAGGCCTGAAACTGCTGCTTCCGCTGCTGTTGCTTATGCTGAACATTTCCTGAGCTCTAGTGTGGCCGAAGGAGTGAGTGAGCGAGTAGTTGAGTGAGTGGGGCAGGTGGCCAAGCAGGCATCATATAATGTATGCACCTACCTGTGCTTGCTGCTGCTGCTGTGTGATGCCATGGATGAAGCCTCCTGTGCGCAACTTTGGCTGCAGCCGAGCAGCTGGGGAGCAGTACGGCTCGAGCTACATCCTGACAAGAGTTTACGCAGATTCCTCCACTTGACCTATACGCGGTAGGCAAGAGAGACTGCCAGACACACAGATGGAAAGAAGGAAGCAAGGAGAGAAGGAAAGCAAGGGTAAGAAAAAAGAGCCGAGCAAAAGACGAGTACGAAGAGGCAGAGAAAAGCAAAAAGACTGACATAAACAGACAGAGAGCCGCTGGACAGAGGGAAAGGCAGACTGAAAAACAGAAAGAGAACAAGAGAAGGGATGAACTTCTGAAGGAGAACCTGTAAAGGACAGTGAGGCAGAGTCAGAGAAAGATGTTTCAGATTGATGCATTGACAGACGGACGCACATTTAGACGGACAGAAAGACAGAGAAAGACAGAAAGAGCAGCCAATAACCGATGCTGAAGTATCCAACTGTAAAACCACACGATGAGTTTAAATCTATATAAAACCCTCCCTTGTAGATCATATCGAGTAGTCAATGGAGCTTTCGGCGGCGAAAAGGCGTCAGTTCACAGCTACGACTCCAAACACGTTTTGCAGACCAATGCTTCTACATTTGCGAGACTTTTTCTGTAACTTATGTAGCTATCAAAAGATGGCGGTGTTTAACGCGAGGCTAAAAGTGAGCTTTGCATCAACCACATCGTTGTGATTCGCCGATCTGCTAGGAAAATAACTCACTGTTACGAATTGTTGCTTCTTTTAGGTAACTTAGTTACAAGAAGTTTAGTATTGAAGGACAATCTAGTCTAAGTGTCCGGTTATAGGCCTATTGTAGTTTTATAGATGTTACTAAAGTTCCAAAGTTACTACAGTGCCATCGGATGGTTACGAATAACCAGTTACTGAATCGAACGGAAAACATCTCCATCGTGGAAATGACATAGGCCTAGTCGATATATTTTCCCAAAAGGATTTTCTTTTACGCAAGGTAAGAGACTCTTTGTCGCAAGTTCAGTTGCGACAGTTGAACCCAAGTCTTATCTGTAACAGTTGCTTAACTCAATCAAGTATTATATATTCATTTCTCAGGCAATATGAAACAATAGCAATCCGACAACGTAATGTGACATAAAAAATAGATTCAACTGAAGTCCATTCATGCAGTTTCATTCTAAATATTTCTATTTTGATCCCAATGAAAGTGTTATATACTAACCTCATGATCTATGTTACGGCGGCCATGTTGCCATTTGCCTGACCTGTGTGCTGAGGAATTGTCTTTTCTGGAATTCGCTCAAGAGCTCTAAGCCGTTCGAACATCATTTGACAGCTATGAAACATTCATTTTCGATGCTTTAGGCGTTCATACCTTACATTGCAACACTATTATTTCAATCTGGATAAAAACTATACTACACAATTATTCCGTAATATCACTTACTTGTGATCGGTGTGTAATCTAGTAGCCTACCTGTCTTCGTGAGGAATCAAGGAATATGGGGAAGGTTCCTAACGATTGCCCCAAGGATCGAAAAGTTACCTGGTCATTTGGATTGGCATATTCTCATTGCGCAAAAGGTCCTAAATTTCTAACAAGGACACACTTTGCAGTTTACAAATGTTACACACACACACAGATTTACTATAGGATAGGGAAGTCATATACAAATACAGTAATTATGTGTACAGTAATGACGGCGTTTTACTAAATTAAATATTTAAGGAAAAAAGCATTTTGGAATATGATGGCTTGACATTTGATCGACAACATTGGAGGTATTTGTACAAATACTTTATTAGCAGTAGATTATACTAACTATGTTTTAATAGAATCATAATATTATAGTGTAACAGTAAATAAATATGTCATATCATGCATATTATATTTCAATTCATATAATAATATAATACGCCAACGACAATTAAAAACAATTATTTAAAAAGTATTTATCGGTGAGTAAATCCTGGATTGGACACTGGCTGGTGATGCGATCAGCTGGAACATAGCCTCGTTGTTGTCCGCTTTAAACTACAAATTTCCTCGATGCATTCTGAGAAATAATGCAGGCCTTTCATTTGCGGTCGATGCGCCGCTGCTTGACTTCACAGAGTAGAATCTAGAGCCGCTTAGAAATTTGCCGTCTATCATGTCTATCATTGCGACGATCGCAGACTACAACTTTATAAGAAGCTCTATCGTGCTTTATAAAAGCAACTAATTTATTGCAGGCTTGCACATAATTCTAGTAGAATGATAAATAAGAACTTAATTACGTTTTTAACCTAAGTTTCTATCGATTATAACATCTATGAATGAGAACTTGACTGCTGTGGATTTTCATTCGACGGAATTGTGCCACTCAAAATCGGGTTCCTTTATCAGCGCTAGACAGAGACGCACCAGAAGGAAGACTTATCACTTAATGATGTTTTCGAAATGGTTATAGTACATCATAATCGTAATCGTAATCTCCAAATTTCTAAAGCGCCACTTTAAAGCTAAGCGCAGGGCACCAGCTTATTCACGAGCGCTGCAGTAGCAGGTGTTTTATTTGGGAAGAGTCGGTAATGTAGAAAAGAGAACTACAGTGGTACGGTTTGAAAAGATGCAGGTGTTTTCAGTGTTTTGCCACACAAAGACATTGTAGTTTTAATTATAATCAGACATTTATCAAGCGCGACTTCAAGAAAACCTTTGCGGTGCCGCTTCCGATCCGAAAATATAATTATATAATTATATAGTATATACAATGTACAAAAGTTGCAAATATAATTAATATATATGTATGTAGGTAGGCCTGTGTATGTATGTATGTATGTATGTATGTAGGCCTGTGTATGTATGTATGTATGTATGTATGTATGTATGTATGTATGTATGTATAAATACACTTGATATATCGCATTTTCAGTATGAAATTACTGTCTTATACACATGTATTACAGACTTCAAGCGCTTCAGAAACAGTGGTATATGATGCGAAGGAGTTGGCAATGCATAGAGCTTGGGGTGAGGCGATGGAACCACAGTGAAGAAGAAAATTTGTGGTTTTCCAAAAGATTTCGAGGATTGTATGAATACGAGATGATGGGCAACATTTTTTGGCTGACAGAAGTTAGGTGTGATGTCTGTCAGTCAAAGTTTGAATTAGTCTGTTGAGATGAGTGACATCACCAGAGGAACACCTGTTTGTTCGTTCCAGATCACGTTGAAAAGCAGTTTGAAGGAAGGAAATGGGCCACATATGTGTTGCCTGAGTGTCAGGTTTAGTGACGATTGGAGAGCGTTGTTGATCGTCCTCTGACATGATGGATTTGCATGCAGGCAAGAAATCATTATGGCCTATTAGTGGCTGAAGAGAAGAAAGGAAGAACATTCAATGTCAAGCTTAAATGCGCCAAGGTCGAAGGGAGGAACGGGTGATGGAGGATTCGTGCTCCATTTTGAGTTCAGTGAATATAGGTGAGTGATGAGAGACTAAATCAAGAGTATGATTATTGCTGTAAGTGGGGAAGGGCGGAAGGAAATATGCTGGATCAGAGGAGTCTCTATTGTTGATTCGCGAAGGAAGGCAGTTCCGCCCAGCGCGTTGTTTATCATTGTTATCTGCATTGAAGCTTTGAATAGAATAACATTTTTGCATTCCACATTACGCTCCGTCACGTATAGTCCTCATTATCTGTGTTTCACCACGTTGTGTTTATACACCTATATATGTTTAGACTTGCACCTAAAAATAAAATGAATCTGATATTGAAACCAGTTTGATCCGATATGCTCTGAGCTGCTCACGTTTTCTGCCAAAGGGAATCGGAGTCATAAACTCCTTTGAACTACTCACGTTTTGCTTATACAAGCCGAAAAAATCACGACTAATGGGACTTGCATGAAAATGCCTTATAGTTATGGCGTTCGAGGAACTCCCAAGAACACGTTAACACGTTGGAGGTAGCTTCAAATGTCTCAGTCTTCCCTGCCAGAAAGTTCCTTCAATTGTTTTCCTCTGTTATCCCATCATTACATCAGCACAGAAATCAACTTTGATGGGTCTTTAACCCAGACCTTATCATTTCACATTAAATAAGGTGGAACCCTAGACACTTCCGTTTGCATTTGACATGACGCAAGTCGCTTTGTTGGAATGGCTTTCTATTTAAACCATACAGGAACCACGTCGTTCACCATTTTCGTTTGTGAAGTGTTTGTGAATAGCATGAAAATTCGGGTTGTCAGCCTTGAGTTGAAGGCTAGGGTAGTCTGCAGCTACAATAGGCCTACATGTCCAGTTACCAACGTTTAATTTGACCGATTGTTCTTATTTCAAAGAGAAACCTCATCAAACAGGTGATGTCTAATTGACAGGCAAGGCAGGTGAACCATTAAAACCTAAAACTGTAACGCAATAGTTGAAAGCATGCTATATTAATCATCATAAATTGTTTTGACGCTCGAGCGCATCTATTTGCAGGGTCTCCTTCGACAGTTTGAGACTTACATGTATTCTCGTTCGCGTTTGAACTAGGCTATAGTCCATTTCTCAGGTTTGGAGTTTATTCTGGCTTATTGCGAGACGGGCTGCCTGTCTTCTGCATTTGGTTCTCTGCTTCTTATTCAGGTTAAAATGTCCAACGTTGACACTTCTTTGCCGTTGTGCCTTTTCTTTCAGCTTTCCTTAGCTATCTGTCGTCGTTCAATCTAGCATCATCTGTTTTTATCTTGTCTTATCCACCTCCCTATAATTTTTTCGTTGATGACACAATTGTTTGCAGCGAATATCCTGTTAGCGTGTGTACATTTCTGTTCCGTTGTCTCTTTTTTTATTGCGTGCAACAGATCTCCTTCTTCTCCCATGTTTTTCACCACTTCTTGGTTTCTTTTATGCTTCGTCCAGCCAGTTTTATCAATTCTCCTTCATGTCCACATTTCGAGAGCCTCCAGTCTTCGTAATTTATGTCTGCTCTTCTCATGGTCATTGTCTGTAATTCGCACAGCAACACACTCCATATCAGAGTCGTTGTCATTTTTATCTTCGGATTCCTGTTTAGTTTTCCTCTCAGGAGTTCTCTCCTCTTTGATAACGCCTCTTTTCTAATTCCCATCCTTCTTTTAATTTCTCTGTGGCAGTTGATTGGTATCTGTCGTGATCATACTCCTCATTCTTTCACCTGTTCTGTTTCTTTTCCTCCAATCCGCTTTCTGATTGCAGTTACCTTTCCTCCACTTATCTTCAGTACCTTAGTCTTTTCATTTATTTTCATTCCGTATTTGGTTGATATTGTAGGTCTATTCAGTCTATCCATCATTGTCTGTTGGCCTCTCGATCCAGCTGCCTCCTACCTTTATCCCCTTCTCCAGATCCTCTGCTGCTTCTCTGACAAACTCCTTTATCTAGGTCTACATAAATAGCAGCGTTGACAGCGAGCGTCCTGACTTTATCACACTTTTGCGCGCTCCTTTCCTGTTTTTCCAGTATTCTCCATTTTCCTATAAGATCTTCTGTATCTCCGTTCTCCATATGTATTTCCATCTGCCTCAATGCATGTAATAACCGTTTCCAGTCAAGTCTATGCAATGTTTTTTTTCTTAATCTACGATAGCCTACACATCCAGACAATTCTATCAGCTCATCTCTGCTAGTACTCTCAGTATTCTTATCGCGTCCCTAGTTCCCATGTTCTTTCTTAACCAAAATAATTTGATCGTCTCCCAGCCCCTTAACTGCACTGACTGTCACTCTGTAAGAGAACCGAGTTGTCTTCCTACTCAGCCACTAGGCCTATATACAGGGCGACAACGGGCATCAGAAATTTACGCCTGGTGAATTTAAAATATTTAATTTAATTGATTTCAAGAATATGTACAGTGCCTTTTCAATTAACCTATTCAGAGGCGATATGAAAATAATTATTGTCGAAAGCTGGAATGCTTGTAAAACGTTTTGTAGTAAATGTCGCCAGTTGTATAATGACTGTGGTTTGATGACTTAATGACTTTATTCTTCAATCTGATTTTCAATTTATACTATGACCTATAGATGCAGTGACGACGAACCTTGTTGCTCAACGCATTCAGAATGTTGGGATGAATTGATTGGAAAATCTTTCTAGAATATAGAAAATATTAAAATTCTTAATGGACTCCTTTGCATAGGCCACATCTTCTGCTATTACATGTGAACTATGATGCAGAACGTCGTATCAGCGATGATCTGGGATCTGAACTACAGACAGTGAATTGATTCACTAGACAAAAATGTAATCCGAGGCGGACAACACGCAGATAGTTAGTTCTCAGCAATTGAGAGTCGAGGAAAAACCGTTTTTGAATCAATATAGCCATTTGTTTAACCTTTTAAGATAACAGCTTACAGCAATCTCGTAATATCAAGGGTCTGTGTTTAGTTTCGGTGCACTGCTTACGACCGTTCAGAAATCCTATTCATATAGAAAGCTTTGCCAGTACATTATCGAGAAGATATGGTACGCAGTAACTCTTAATGCTGTTAATGCACGAGCACGTTGGTCTTCTGCGGAGGCGAGATAAGAGCGCTTACATTTGTGCCATATCATATCGTTGCACAGTTATATGGATATTAAGACCGCTTTGGCTCCAGAAGATTGGTCTGGATGGTATTTACATTGCATCCGATGCCTCCGTGATTTTAAGTCCGTTACCGAAAGAAATTGAGATGTCTAGATGGCGAACCTTCTGACTAATGCTGGGTCTGGGGATGCCCCATGAAATCCCACCTTGCCAGCATTTTTCTTGAAATAGTACGTGTGTTTATGAGATCCACAATCATCTACCAAAAAACAATTGCCAGAAATCAAGCCACATATAGGCCTACAGAACAGACTTTACAGAAACTATTACGTTCATAAAAACATGCTTAGATTTATTTGGAAGATAATAGTATAGGCCTATAGAACCGAAAATTTCAGTCTTGGAAAATTATATGATCGAGTGCAGAAATGTAAAAAATTAAAATTGGTAATTTCCCTTACGATCCGGTTGATTTACTTACTCGCCCACGCTGATCAGCTGATAGTGAATGGAGAGCAGCTTTCAGATTGCAGTTGATAACTAACTGGCTGAACCGGATCCCTAGATAGGAAACACACTAATCAGAAGAAACGATCTGCTGTAGTATCTATTTCTGGTCCTAGATTTCTTCCCTCCGCTTTGCAGGATGGCATGTGTGTTCTCCCTTGTGGAACACTACACGGTGCAACATAGAAGTTTTGATGCAGCTGGTCCAACTCTCAGGAATAGTTTTCCCAACACTCTCGTACATGAGCTCCAGTTAATATCCTTACCTCCATTCCGAAAGCGCTTAAAAACGATTCTGTTTGATCCTGGTTTTCTGGCGTTCGGTTGAAAACGCCTATGATGTAGGCACGCCTCTCTCAAAGAGGCGCTATATAAATCTTCAATGCAATACAGAAAATGACAAATGAGACGAATCGAAGTCGCAACAGCCGCAATACAACTACTTACGAACCAGACCGAAAAGCAACGGACAGAAAGAATAGGTTATGACGATCGAGGCAACAACTGAAACAGGCTGAATGTACTGGAAACTGTGCGATTTTAATCAGTCGTAGCCTATATGCCATACGCTACTTGATCATAAATGTAGGTCTTTGAACTTCTACCATGATTTTGTCATTCATTGGGACCATAAGTGGGATGTTCAACATCTGGCACAGTAGCCTACTTCATAATGTTGTCTTTGCGATGTGTAGATAAAATCAAAACTCATTTCAATGGTTGAAAATCAATATATCTCTGGAATGGAAGAGTTTTGTTTGATGTTACTAATGATGAATGTTTCTGAAAAACGAAACATTGATCTACTACGGGCGACGATTTATTCAATCGTCGACGGCAGCAAAAACACTGCACCAAAATTTACTTTTGATGCAGGCAAGGCTGCATACAGCTAGGGCAGTTCTTGAACATTTTTAGTCTTGGTCATGCCAATCACTTTTAATAGATATAATTATGCTTTGACACTACATCGTCATGATACGGTGTGCATTTCCTCTGGAGTCAGCTGTGGATAGTTTGTCGACAAAATAATTATGTTACACGTTGTGGTTGCTGTTGGCAGACGCCTTTGATGACTGTAGGACCATTATTCAGATCAGAGGAGATCGTCAGTCATGAGATATTCCGTAAGATCATATGATCTGTGATGAACCACTGTTCATCAACTGTCAATCAACGGACATCAAACTCCTTTGATCAAATGTGAATGGTAGCCCGAAGACTTACAGTAACTATCGTAGTTCACTCCACCTGAATAATTATTATCCAAGAGATGAATATCGTTAGTTTCTCTGCTTTTCATCGCATAAAATTAATGGTTGAATTAGATACAATGTTTTGTATTCGTAAGCCCTATATCATATGCGTTGGATGCCGACGGCCGCATGTTATCTGAAGATAGAGAAGAGACAACTGAATTGTATATAGGCCTACTCTGATATCTATAACTCGGTAGCACGCAACGATTCATCTGTGTAAAGGATGATCCGCCTAATTATGCACATAGTCAGGTTCCAAAGGCTGCACGAATATGATGATAAAGAATTGCAGGCCACTGATTGGCAGTTGATGAAACATCAGCCACGAGCTAGCAGCATTCGCTCACTATTCGCAGTGCACATATTATATGTCTCCAGGTGAGGAAGCAACGTTTCTGTGCTTTCAGCGAAGTTCGAGCGTGATATCTCCTACAGCCATTACTTTCCATGCTGCTTCCATCCCTGCTTCCACTACTGCTTTCACTACTTTCACTTTCACTGCTTCCACTACTTCCCTTACTACCACCACTACTTCCCCACTACTCCCCTACCACCACTACTATTTCTAGTACTTTATTTGAGCATTTTGGTTGAACAAACCTCTCCTCAGCGTCATAGGACTGATCTTATAGCAAACCTGTCTTTCAAATTGCGGTCATTAAGCTCTGTTGAAATCTCTGAGTCACATGACTCTTCGATGAAGATTATGACAAAAGAGCATGTGAAGAGACCTTTGCTTGAACGAATGGCTGTCGCTTAGCTGCGCATCTTTCTGATCCAGACACTGATGCTGCTAGTACAAACAGAATAGCCATACAACGAAACAGTGTCTCATACAGGTCATCGGGTCACAGAAAGAAGAGTTTGCTAAGAGTGCAATCGTAAAGTGCTAATGGACAGTTGAATGATTTATGTTCTTGGTTTTGGTGCTCTGCTACTTTTAAAATAAGTTCCACTGTTACCGTAACAACACAGCCGTACTATTTCACACCATAAACAATGCTCTAAATCTGTCCGTATCATTTCGACAACAAGCTTATAAACTCTGTTTGGAATGGGATGATATCGTGCCAATTGACAGACATCGAACAAGATTTGAACTTCGAGGGAACTCCGTACATTTTCAGATTTTGCATAGCCATGACACTAAACGGCCAAAACATTACCCACTGGATGGTTAGTCATTACATTTTCAACGAAATAATAACATTTGTTGGGGCACCAATGCACCATTGCATGCATTGGCAAGCTTTCCTTAGTTAGAGAACGAAAAGTGGCATACTGATAGTACAAAGAGCTGCTATATAAATGGGGAGATGCTGCCTCTCATTCATTCATTCATTCAATCAATCAATCAAACATACATACATACATACATACATACATGCATACAGGCATACATACATATATACATACATACATACAATACGTAGATACATATATACATATACATATATTTACCTTTTTGATCAGCTTGCCTCGTTCCCAATACCTGATTTCATCTACAACTGAATACTCTCACTACTATCAAATCGTTCCCATAGCACAAGGTTCATGGGTGTTGTCTCTTCCATCTGTTTGATTAATGGAGGTATCATCCAGGGTTCTCGTCTCGGCCTACCCAACTTTGTTACTGCCGTCTCTGGCCCCAAACTTCTCAACAGCGCCAATAAGCTGCTGAAGAATGCGGGTGATTGCAATGTCCTGACCCCGCCTCAGCTATTGCTTCTACCGACTCTGAGCTAGTCCACTTGCAGGCATGGGCCTCCAGGTGTAATCTCAAACTTAACACATCCAAATCTAAAGAGATGACTGTAAGTAGACCTAGAGCCAGAGGTGATGCCTTCCCACCTCCAATGCTTGGAATCGAAAGGGTGGAGGAGATGAACATTTTGGGGGTTGTACTCACATCTAGGCTTCGCCCTGATGCACATATCGATCGAATCTGTACTAGGGCTAATCAGTCTTTCTACGCCTTGCGCGTCCTTAGAGCCCATGGGCTTCAGGGCGTGGTCCCCCATGATGTTGTGCGGGCTACTACTCTAGCCCGCCTTCTGTATGCGTCTCCAGCATGGTATGGTTTCACTAATTCGACCCACCGTGCTCGCCTCCATGCTGTTGTTCGGAAGCTGGTGCGACACGGGATGCTCCCGTCTGAACAATCATCATTTGATGAACTCTGCGATCGAGCCGATGTCTCTCTTTTTAATTCTATCCTCTCTAACCCTGACCACATTCTAAGAAATCTTCTTCCTCCTATTAGGAGTGTGGAGCACCAGTTGCTCACAACAGGTCTGTTCCCCGGGCTGATAATTTCACCCGGTGTGGTTTTATTATAAGATTACTGTATCAGCTCCTTTACCCCCGTTGACTTTTCCTCCTGCCCGGCCCTTAGTTGCTATCCTGGCATTTTACTAATTTTTATACTTCCGACAGATTATGTACATAGATGTTTTGTTCATACCTGTTTATTTGTACACGTCTCGTGCGTTTGCAGATGTCTGATTGAGAATATACTTACTTACTTACTTACTTACATACATACATACCTATAAACATACATATATACATACATACATATATACATACATACACATATACATATATACATACATACATACTTACATACATATATTCATAAATACATACATAGGCATACATGCATACAAACATGTAGACCGACGTACGTATATACATACACAGCCCTATAAGCAAGGGGAATCTATCCGAAATGACAGCTACGCTGTGATAAAGCCGACGAGGGTTCTTCAAACGACTAAAGAGCTTAACGGTTAAATTTTGGCGGAACAAATATCCTAGTCTTTGGCGCCAACCTTACGATGTTCTAAATAGCCCGAAAAGCCGTGCCTGGAATCTATAGTATATACACTGCGTGGTCCGATTGCTGCTGTGTATACTGCCGTTCTTCAAGGGCACTCAGCACGTGCTGCATAGGACGCTGGCACCAGTCTATGCCATCTTCATCGCACGTCTATTGGCGTCGGCGTTACAATAACAAAGCCGAAGATAATCAGGCGACTCTGAACAGACTAAATTGAATTGGGTTTACACAGATAGGCACGACAATCCTATTTATAGGTTCGATTACATTTCGTGTGATGTTACTCTTTCTTGAGTGCAAGGCTTAAAATGATCAAAGTAGGCAAATATCGGTGCTGCTGTTGTCTACATTTCTATACGTCAACGTTGGCCTAGAGACCAATCTCATTTACTTCTCATCCAGTCATGCAGTAGTCCTACAATACTGACGCCACATGTAGGCCTACACTTATTAAAAATTTTCCGTCGCTCAACGTTCTGATTTGGGCGTGTAGAGCAGAGATCGAACCGTATAGAAACAGTGGAATTGAAACTATCTTGTAGATCTGTCAGATAGCAATGTTTCAACGCCGCTGAGATGTTCTCGGATAGGAGCTATATAACTGTTCAGCATTGTATGGTGCATCAGCCGTATCCGCCTCATGCAATCATCAGTTCTTGATAAGAGCCGTTTGATGGCGATAGACGCATTGAATCAACAACTTCCAATCGTTTTGCTAGTATGTAAAATCCAATACTTTCTTCAGGTTTTGTCCGACAATTGTTTCCGTGTTTCGTTTGCTATGTTGTCTCTAAGTCGCAATTTGGAGCTTTCTTTATTGGTGTTTCCCTTTTACTTTTTTCAGAGCCAAATAGGACTGAGTACCTACTTAACGGTTACTTGGTCTGTAAACTCTGTATGCATCGTATTGTGTCTTTAGTGTTCTATCGATGTATAATATATATGGTCTTAGTTCTGCGAAGCAGCTAATGCAAACTAATATGTACGAATTTAAAAATCATTATGCAGCTGCCAACTTCAGCCGTATAAAAGTTGATTTCATTGAATGTAAGATTAGATATAACGTTAGAAATGCTTCTGAGAGGATGCTGAGTGAATTAATATAATTATTGCTTATTATTGGTGCGATGTAGGCCTATTTGCAGCCGTAATATAAATACTTAGGCCAATAGTTTAATGAATAGGGCCTTCTCTCTGGCGCTACATGTCTCTAGCGTAGAGTTTCGCCGTAGAGATTTTGAGTTTAAGATTTTGAGTTTAAGATTTTGAGTTTAAGATTTTGAGTTTAAGATTTTGAGTTTAAGATTTTGAGTTTAAGATTTTGAGTTTAAGATTTTGAGTTTACTTGGTTCGTTGTAAGAGATGAATAATTAAGAAAAACTGATGTAGGCATAAAGTTTGTTCTACGTTAGAACTAAGCGGAACATTTAAACTCAAGTTGTTTGATTCTATATGAGAAACAATACGAGCGACTAACACTAATACTTTCTATTGTAATCATATAAAGATTATTCTGAACATTTAGAAATTAGTAAAACTGAATGATGACCCTTTAGCAGATAACAAGTTAAACTTCCTGAAATTACAACTCGCCGCTCGGAATAATATGGCGGTATAGGGTTACCATATGTTCGGGTTTCCCCGGACATGTCCTCTTTTTAGACCCCTGTCCGGGCGGCTTTTCAGAAATATGGCTTTGGCCGGGTTTTTAAAAAACCGTCTATGTAGTTCTCACAAGCTGGTTTCATGCCACTTACGGTGAAGGATTTGTTAACAAAGTTGCGTCTTAACGGACTAGGTGACCCCTGTGATGCTTTCTGCTCACAGGTGACCTTATTGTAGGCCCACACCACGTGCTTTGAATATTTGAATATGTGGACTGTGCCAAAGACCTTGCGTGGATGGCTTTAAACGAAAGTCCGACTTGGGACAAAGTTGTATAGCCTCACACCTCAAAGAAAGGAAAGTACAAGTTGACCATAACAAGTGTTTTGATCAATATTATTTTGAAACTTGAAGAGATTCGTTGAGGCAAACTGTAACGAGGAAGACTTCGTTGCGCAACTGGCGCACGAGAAGTGGATGAAGTAGGCTATTTCAGCAGCTCCAAAAATGAGGAATGTTTTTCAGAACTTCTTATTATTGCAGAATTTTTTGCCATTCTAGCACACAATGCTAACACTGAACGAGCGTTTTCTCTGATGCAGAGTCAATGGAAAAAGAAAAGAAATAAGTGGCTCGTTGAATCTTTCACATGATTTCTGTTATGCATCATAACTTTAAGCATAGGCTATATACTGTATGTCATGCATAGAATTTAATACGTTATAGACCTACATATCTCAGCAGCGTTGAGTCTCGCCGTAGAGAAATGTTGATGTCATTAAATGTAAGATCAGAGAGAATCTTGTTGAAGGTCGTTAGTTCTTCAGAGAAATACAGCTTGGCTTAGACCCAAGCGCAGTCTTCGGTCTCAAAGACTCCCAACCTCAAATTCCTCAAATTCTGGTGATAATAACTCGGAATGTGATGTCACTACTGTTTGGTAATTTGGTCTCAGTTTTGTTTTTATGTACAGTCAATGTACTGGAATGTGTACAGGACGCTCATTCGATAAGGTTTATATTGAAAACATTTGCAATAAGAACAATATTTATTTGCACAACACTCACATTGGCTTAGCACTTGGAGCCAGCTGATGAACATTTTGCGTGTCCTCTTTTTCATCTCAGCACTTATGGTATTCCGAGCTATAGTAATTATACCCATAATTCATACACGAAAACATAATCGTATAGACAGAGACTAATAAAGTGGCAGGACACTCACAAATATACATGTAAAGTTGTACACTGGAAATGACTCGCTTGTTTGTTTGTTGAAGGACTGAGTCTATATTAAAAACCTTTCGTCCATGGGTACAGTAGTAGATGCCATCACTGCCCGACGGTGGTCTACTAAACCCCAGTTATGCAATTCTATATTACAGTACAAGTCACAGTTTCAAATAGCCAAACTCATATGAACCTAGTATTCAAATGCCAAGTGATTCACTCCTTTCTCGACGCCATGACGGCTTAGGCTCGCATTCAATTACACCAATTACACATCAATACAGTAAAGTTATTTGCTGCCTGTGGATCATCGAGCGATTTTGACTTGAATCTAAGAAGATGTCATGATACGTTATCAAGATCAACACTCCGGAACCCTATCGTGACCATGTCTGGTACGTGATAGCCTACATGTGTTTTCCAGGAGGCTGCTATTCGGACCAGATACTGCTATTGGTCTGCCCAGCCTAGAGCGCCTAGGAGTGATGGGAAGAGGGAATGGAACGTATTGAATATTGCTGTTGAGTGCTGGATGAAAACACCACATGCTTGATTACCTGGAATTCACGTGCAACAGCTGTGAAAACATACAAACCATAAAAAAGGCATAGTTGCCATGTGGTTGAGACGTCATAGACTGGCGTCTCAATGGCAAGGGGCGTAGCCCAGAGGGCTTTCATGCTTCGAAGAAAGTACGCTGATGCGAATCGGTGTGGCAGTGAAAAGTTCGACATATTTTAGTGTTGACTCCATATCAGGCTAAAGACTACACACGTGTGCGCACCATAAAAATTACCTCTCCCACAAAATGATCCCATGGACACATTGTCATAGGAACGGATAGCTCGTAGCTTGCTGCGTTACGTTACGGCAGTAACAGTGAATGAATAAACGAATATATATATATATATACAATTATACATGCACACACCTACACGCAGATACCTACACATACACACACATATATATACATATTTGTGTGTGCGTGTGTGTATGTGTCTGTGTGTACTACTGCAGTGCCAAGGAGTGGGACAGGATAAAATAAAGTGAAAAAGTTTTTAACTTATCGGATGTAGGGCCTAATTGAATAAGTTTTACTATTTGTACCTAAGTCGGATGTAATTGGTTCAATTCAAATCGAAATATTATAATTAGATCGCGGCTTCGACCAGCAAACTGCGCTGATTCATTCGTGTTAGCAGTAACTGAACTTGTTTTATTTCTAACGGAATCGGGTGATTGGGATTGGGTGTTTCGGGTCGCTGGTCTTCGTGTCTGGAGTAGTCTTCCTTTTCGTTTTCAGAAAGCCAAAAGCCTTTCTATTAAAACCACACAGTGCTCTTGTGACTTAACTCCGAACATTAGCTGAGAGTATACAGTGCGTTCGTTCTTGCGTGCATGTGTGTGTGTGAATCATCTTAGAAGAAGCTGACCACTGACGATATAATATAAATCAATAACAATATTATCAGAGAACCCACATTTCAACAAGAACGAACCGACGATTATCGAGTCTTCCTACGTTTAAAGGCGCTTGAATGTCTAAATACATGTAGGAGTTGAGCAAATAGCGGTTACATCTAGGCCTATATAAAACTTATTTGTACGTCTGCGTGACGGTTGCTGGGCGCATTAAGAACGACAATTCGATTCGCTTTGCAACTGTATAGAGCAGAGCATCAGAGAAACGTGGAGTCAGATGGATGAAGTGGAGCGCGAGGAAATGCAGAAATGGGAAGGAAATCAGCAATTAAAGATTAGGACAACGACCGAAAATTCCAGCAATTTCTATCCAACGCCGAGTTGGCCTTAAGCGAGAAGTTCAAAGTTCAAACACACTTGGCGGTAGTTTCTCTTGCGGTCGCTTAGGATGTAAACTGTCAATTTGCTTAGAGGAAATATGTAGAACCTCCTCACTGGTTAAGGAAGTCCAGAGGGTCTATATCCGTCATTTTCATTCATTGAACGAGTGTACTTCGGCGTCAGCCCATCTGCTCATCATCCATCCAGCCCTACTTTGGTATCAATCCATCCATTCTTCCATCCATCCATCCATCAATCCATCCATTCATCCAGTGAACACTTATCCAAACACTCAAGTACTCTGCCACTTAACTCTCGCACACCAGTTATAGTAGGCCTACTTGTATGTCTGTGTGTGATGGGCAAATGAACGTACGTATATGCTTACAATCCGTACGTACATGCGTACGTGTATACCTATTATGTGTAGCCATGGAAGTATGTGCGTTTATATTACGCATGAGCGTGCATATTCATGCATGTACAGTTGTACACTGTGGCCGGAAATAGAGGGACCCCTAATGACAATATGAAAATAAACAGTAATGATCGTCGATTTGAAAAATCGACGATCATTTATTAAACATTTTAATCCTGACATATTTATTCATAAATGTTAAATTTATGAACGTCCTGGTTTAATAAAGTACGTCAGAGTGACGTCTTTAAACTACAAAGTTAATGCATGAGAGGAATTTGATTAGCTGGTCATTGATGCTTCAATTGGCCAATGACGCACGCGTCTTGAAGCTTTTCTTGAGGCCTATGCGGACACTTTGAACACACCTTGTAGACTAATATTAATATTATTCAAATATAAAAATAAATATGAAATAAATTCATGGCGGTTTATCGACAAAACTTTAAAAAAGTTTAAAATTCTGCAGATATACATGTATTATGGGTAGTCGTTAATACTTGAATTTATAAGGAAATGACGTCATTACGACATCATTATTGGACGACAGGACCCATTATATTTTATGCACTGCTAGATAAATATATCAGGACTAAATAATCTGTTTTAGAATTTAAAAAATCGATGAGTGTTTACCATTTATTTTCATGTTATTATTAGGGAGTCCCTTTATTTCCAGACAGTGTATACACATCTGGTCAAAGAACCAAAATGATGAACCTATGATAAGTTCAGAATTCCTGAGTCGTGCTTCATACACACATTACGCATCACTTACTAGCGCTCTTACGCCAATCCACTTAACCATCGCACCATGTTCATTAACCACGAACACACGCACTCTTCCGTCTACTTAAGAACGTTTAATCACCGATTCAACCACGTGGTCGCCTCCTTGGTTCTACTTTGTTTCGTCTTCTACACTCGATCAGTCTGAGAAAAGTTAAACCAACCAACGATGTATTAGTTTGACTCAAACTCGGGGAGTGATCGTCTGCAAAGATTTCCTGATCTTTCCTAACTGCTCTGATTGGACATTGTTTTTTTCACATGTAGATAATCCGACAACGGCAGGATGTTGGAGAGCATGTTCGCAGCGACCTCGAAGGTCCTCAAGTCCGGAAGGAACGACGACGACCTAATCGACCGCCTCAATCACCAGTACACCGTCATCTTCCTCATCATCTTCACCGTGGTCGTCAGCACGACACAGTACGTCGGGGACCCCATCCACTGCTGGTGCCCCGCCTACTTCACGGACAACCATGAGGAGTTCACTAACAAGGTCTGCTGGATCTCTTACACGTACTACCTTCCGGAAGACACGAACCCTGGGCAGCCGGGCGCCATCAAGCAGCACATCGGCTACTACCAGTGGGTACCGATCGTGCTGCTCGTCCAGGCCCTGCTCTTCTACCTTCCGTGCCTACTCTGGCGGATCTTCAGCGAACGTTCCGGAATCAACATCAACAATCTCGTGGAAGCTGCAGAGACGATTCAGAACGCCCTCTATCCGGAGCGACGTGACAAAACCATCAAGTACATGATTCGACATTTGGATCACTACCTCGATTACCAGAGGGAGTATCGAGGTGGATGCTGCGCTGGGGTGCGGCGCTTCCTCGCTCGACATCTGTTCTTCGTTTGCGGCAATCGCTATGGCAACTATCTGTTGACGCTCTACCTGATCACAAAGGTACTCTACTTCATCAACCTCATGGCCCAGCTGTTCATGCTGAACGCCTTCCTAGGAACGAACTACCACCTGTACGGCATCGAGGTCATTCGAGACCTCGTCATCGGACGACAGGTGAAGACTGCTGCTAAGTTTCCTCGGATCACCCTCTGCGACTTCGAGATTCGTCAGATGGGCAACATCCACCGCCACACGGTCCAGTGCGTCCTGCCCATCAACCTCTTCAACGAGAAGATCTACATCTTCCTCTGGTTCTGGATGGTCTTCGTAGCGACGGCCACCTGCGCCAGCTTCCTGCGCTGGGTCTGGCTCATCGGGTTTCGCTACAGTCGCATCCGCTACGTTCGCAAGCACCTCAAGGTCATGGGAAAGTTGAACCGAGACAGCGATCGAGACAGGAAGCTGTCACACAAGTTCGCGCAGATGTACCTGCGACAGGACGGAGTCTTCGTTCTGAAGTTGGTGGCCAAGAATTCCACGGATCTCGTCGTCGCAGACATCGTGTCCGCTCTGTGGGACAACTACAAAAACAAGCCAATGATCGGAGCCAGAGAGGAGGACGTTGACGTCGAAGACAATGCTGACATGTAGCATTGTCTTCGATGCTCTGCGTAAGCTTCACCTTCAGTCCCGTAGAGGCGACATGGGCAATGCCATCTGATTTGAGAATTGCCGGGCATAAGAGACAGCAATTGCTACGTTAGGTAAAATTGATCTGAATGACTCGTTCAGTTTCCATCTGATTTGATTTATCTGGCTATGGAATCATGTTAAGCGTGTCAAATTGCGTCTGCTGATCTTTCGAAGGCATGGTTGAAGACGTCGATGTTTAGCTGGTACCTGTAGAGAAATCATATCAGGAAATGGAGTTTGGAGTTCAGTGTTTTTCACATGGAAAGAAAGCTCATCGGTCTGACACGTCACACAACTGATGAGATTAAGAAAACACGATAGGTAATTGTTAGGGCTACGGATCAAAGAATAGAAAGAACATAAATAGATCTATTGAGGGTCTAGGCATACGAGTATTCTAAGCTGATTTTAGTTCAGTTGTGATCAAGAGTATCAGATTTGCATTAGCCCTCGATCAATGGTCGAATAGCTCGGTGATGTGCTGTGTTCAACTCATGCTCATTGGAAGTTGAGGGGATTCTTGACTTTGGATTAAATCGAGGATTTCTATTTCACGAACCTCAAGCCGACGATCAAAGTGGTGATCTATTGAAGGTTTCAATGCTGCTGATTAACGTTTTCATATTAATCTCCCTTTGAAGCATAACGGATGGCTGCTTCTGCGTTTAGGACTTTTGAAGGCAAATGAAGCTTGTTTTCGTCGCTCAGGATATTGAAGGCGGCTGAGCAGCCAATCGAGTGAAAGGCCAAGAGTGCTAAGAATATAGCATGGTTTTTGTAGACATGATCGACTTGGCCACCTGTTTTTAGGAACTTCGTTAGCTGGAGACTGGAATTATTTTCCTGTTCTTGAACTTTTAAGTGCCTTTCGTCTGCGTTGTAGCGTGTTCTCCTTGACCTATAGAACGCATGAGCCTTGACTACAGAACAGTGCATTTTCTTGACCTCGGAAGAACGTGTGTTGCTATAAGTGCCTTTATGCTCTGATTATATAGGCCTATCTCTCCTTCCAGTGACATTGAAAGGACTTGCCTGCCTCTCGACATTGAGACAAAGACGTCGTTTGAATTTGCCTGAATCCTAATCTCTTGACCTCGATTATACAAATGAATATTGAGTTCGTCACCTCTCACCCCCACTGCCGATCGTCTTATGGTTTCCATGGCAATCTCTAATAATATAGCGTGGCTATAGGCGTGGATCATAATTGTAGTGGACCTGGGACACTCGTTCGTTCGTAGACTACGTTGTCCTCATATACCGCAGTGCGTTTGTCACCTTTGATAGTGTGACCACCGTCTTCAATCATTCATCAATTATGTAATTTTATTCAAAGACCACGTGGTCTTCTTAGACCGTTTAGCCTATACTTTGTCATGCGCATTGGCAATCATAGTAAAGAAGTAAGACCATCTTCAACTTGACAATTGACCGCAAAAAAGTCAGTTCTGCTTTCCTGTTGGTGGATTAGCACACCGTAAATAGCATCTGGTTTTGACTTTTTCTTGACCGAAGTCGAACAATTACAGCGGAAGAAGCTACTCTTCTTAATTGTATTAACATTGACGACATCAGTTTGGATATCAAGGTTTAGTCGGTTTTCCTTAAGACAATAGATGAGTGACATTTCATGGAACACTGTGAATGACAGAGATTGAGCCAAGTCAACTGTTTGTATAACACACACAAATCAACTGACAGAGGATGTGCTAGTTTGTTCTCAAGTTACATATTCGCAGCGAGAGTTTACGTATACTACACATATGATGCAGTATGTATAACATGAAACTAGCAAGCGATTCAAAACAAGCAAAAATAGGTTAGGCCTACTGTAAAGAAATGAAGCCCACAACGACGTTTTGTGAGCAAAGGACAGGCCAGGATATGTGCCTTTAAAAGTCAGTGGGAAGCTTCTCAAATGTAGCCTAGGCTTACATCTACCAAAACTATAGAGATTAACCAAGAGAATGTTTGCTGGCTTACGCTCTCTATATGCAAGAGTCGCATGTATACAGAGGTGAACCGGTTGCGCAAATGGATGCTCAGGGATTCCCAGAAACAAGAGAGTGATCAGCGAATGCTTTTGGAGTTTGGCGCAGTCTATCCTGGGACCGAAGAATGCCACTCAGCCAAACGAATCGTTTCAACTCTAAGCAGACTGACAGCAACAACTAGTCGTAAAAATACAGACAGGAACAATATTGGTCGTTGCCGTTGCTTCTGCCCAACGCACAGGAACACTGGCGCAATGCAGGTGTGCACCTCGGTAAACCCTGCAATAATATCCGCTATTACCGCTGCACCTAGAATGGCTGGAAGGAATTGCACGCTCCAGGCCTCCAACAGTGCTTCAACATTTCTCTGCCACCGCTGAAAGAAGAGATCTGTCTTATTGCTAGATCTGCTAGACCTCTAGAAATTGGTTAGTCGTTCACGTGCAACTATTTCTGTGTGTTTTAAAACTCCAGAATCAAACATGCAAGATACTCAAAAATATCTAAATAAGCTTGCCTTAACACAACATAGGTTTTAAGTGGTTCTAAAGACGAATGGTCTGTGCTAGAGCCACTACAAGCGAACCTGGAATTCTTATTAATATCTTATTTGCTTTGTGCTTTCTTTTAACAGTTGTACAGTATCCAATGAAACAGCATTGGCCTGTTATTATCCGAGCCATTCCACGAGTCAATAGGTCTAAGTCTTGCAAGGAAGAATTTCTTTTCTAACTGTTCCTTTCGGATTCCTAAGCAATTACCTGCGTCACCGCGCGTGTTGCCTTGTCTACTGCTAAATCTAAGAACCTAATGCGTTCGTTCACTTAATCGTTAGATTATACACCCACTACTTAACTCGTTAATTCATTCGTTAATTCAGTATTCATCAATTCATTCATACACTGTGTATGATATCGATATGAGTAAATCCTAGTATGTGTTCTGCCTAGAATATTTTGATTGGATCGGTTCTGCCGGTTCACAGCTATCTCGTGGATACTCTACCAGGCCCTACGAAATCAAGAAAATATTCATTTTGTATTAGGCCTATGGTTCGAATGCATTTAGTAGGCTCTTGTGTTATTAAAAGTGCGCATGGTTTAATATTAATGCAAATATTTATAAGAATTTTCAATGGAATAGGCTTAGTAGGCTGCTGGACTGTGCTGAACACAATAATTTTATTGGAATGAAAGTTTCACACGAGACTGACAAATGCAGGTCACTAAAAAAACAGTCTGCACTTTTAGCCTAGATATACACGCAGACAGTCCATGCTACTGACATCTGCAACAATAGTTATCCTTAAGTAAAAGAGTAGGCCTACAACTGACGTTTATTTTTAACTCTAATGACATCAAAAGATTATACAAACTGCTCACGCTCAGAAAAGAAAGGCTGCCTTGCTTCAATCATAATACGCTTCAACCTTCGTCTCTCATTGTCAGTTTAATATTAAAACCACAGTGCTCAACATATATGACTTGAATTGAGGATGTCACTAGGGCCTACTGCTGCAAACCATGGCAGATACTGGGTTGCATTCGCCTGCCGTTCAACCGTTTCCAACTCCACAATCGACTGCAGAGTTGGACTTCAAACTGTCCCTAAGTTACTATAGAGGAGGCATGTGGTCGACCACATGGTAGTGGTAATGGTGGGCTGACTTAAAATCAACCACACAGGTTGTATTTGGTTGATTCCCGTTCTCAGACAGCTCCTTCAAAGAAAACAGTATCACCTCGTACCGTCAGAGGAAAGAATATCTTGCATGGCGGGCATTGTGTGGGCAAGTGCTTCGATCTTTACACCGTTACCTCATAATAACAACAACAATAAACGAGAGACGTCAGAGTGGATGAACCGAAAGAATCATCGCTCTGCTTGTCTTCTTGTTGCCATGTATCCTCACAATAATAAGCAATATATATATAAACACATGTCAGGTAGGCCTATAATAAAGGCTTAGGCCTAGTCCTACTAGTCTATTGCAAGGTTATAGTGTTACATAGCCTTGGACTGAGCAAAGAAATAGAAGTTCCAAAAGAGGTATCTGCTGACTATCTGGATGTACCGCTGGAACATTGGGTTGCTAAAGTTTACTGCTATAATGACACTATATTCTGCACGCCAGAGTACATATGGGAGCAAATTGAGACGCGTTGAATTGCCGAAGAGCTCATAAAACCCTTTTTTATGGATATCGCCAATGAATTATTACCTGCAATAATTTTAGAGACAGCTTGGCTACAGAGATAAATCTCTGCAGAGCTAAGGATTGTTGATAGATAAGAAAAAGTTAGATCGCAGATTTACGGCAATTCGGGTCATCAGACCATTATCGGGTCAATGCATGGGCAGCAACCTACACATTGAACTCTCTTATCTTTTAGCCTTCCATCGTCTCATTTTTGTCCTTCTCATATCTGCACGTTTCCTCTTTTAGGCCTCACTATCTTTTTGTAGAGGCTTTCCATAAATTGGTAGTTAGTATCTACCTGATTGTCTGCTACGAATCTAAAACATTAGCATTACAAGGACACTATAGCTTACCAACATATCACTCTAAGGCGGAGGGGGCTTAGAGTAATGGAGAACGCACTGGGACGAAGAGCTGAGGAACCGAGTTCAATACCCGTATCCCCCGTATGGTTGACTAGTCCCTCTTTCGCTAGGCGGCATCGTTTCGTAAAATGAAATGTATAACGTGAAATATATGGCCTTGCATGGCTGCCGACAGTTAAATTCGACTCCTGTAATAACTTGTCATCATTCGACCATACTGTACTAGTAATCATACTGCGGCTGTTAATTTGAAATTAAAAACGAATATTATTATAACAGAGATCAGAAAGAGAATATAAATGTGTCAATGCAGTCCAGGAAGCGACGCATTTAGAATCATTTTACATGTTTGTTCGACTATTCCAAGGATGGGTCCAGCACTGGATGAAAGTTGAAGGGCCCTAGTTTGCATGAGTGCCGATGTATCAGTGATGATGTTATGGAGGTCTGAGGAGCGTTGTAAATTTCCCGTATTGAGGTCCTGGACGGAGCCAGAAATCATATTGTATTACACTCGCATCAACCGAGCAACAATTAACTAGGGTGGGACACCAATATATAGACCAACGAATACAATCCAGTCAACACAAATCTATCATCGTCTGCAGGTGCTCAAGGCATTCGAACCAACGGTTCGAACTCCACGACTTACCAGTCAGTGAGTCAGTGATGCCACTGAGCCTAACAACAGTCGCTCCATGTAGTCTCATCTAAAGTCAACAGTTCTCCGGCTTTTCCGTTTCAACTTTCCGTGGCATTGATAGCCAAAGCCAGCAGGTGTACTTTTTCATGAGTTGCGAGGTCAAGCGAACAGGAGGTATTCGGTTCAACCTGTTCGGTAGATTAGGTCCTGACGTCATTGCAAACAAACACAGGCCACTATAATAGGTTAGTTATTAGTAGTCAGGGGTGTAACAAGCGGGGCAGAGGGCACCGGCCCCCCAGTTATAAAACTGGGGGGGGGGGCAAGGCCTTCCAAGTTTTAGTGCTCAGTGACCCCCATGTGCCCCCAAATCGGTTCTATTTTTTATGTTTCTCCAATAGCTTTTGTATTTGATGATTAAGGTATTGTGGGTCAATAAATTTCCACCAGTTCAAAGTTTGTTTTTACGATATGTGCTTACTGATTGCAAGTATAAAAACTGTTATGTACAAAGAAGAATAATGCATACTTAATTATTCATTCGTCTATAATGTACCACTTTGTTCCTACCCAAAATGCAGACAACTTCTGACTGTAAAATATTGTCATAGCGCTAAAGAAATAGTCTAGTAAGTGTTTGGTCTACAATCATGAAGTCGGGTTTCAGATCCCTGCCTGTGCACAAATTTGATCGGAAATGTCTGTTGGAACATGCACCTCCTAGCCGACTCTGCTATAATGAGAAGTTCCTAGCATGGAAGACTTGCGTGGAGCTGCTCTCTTGGTGATGGAGGCTGGTGAAAGACTGTGGCGATCTATAGTTCTACGTAAGTCTAGTGCGCGATCGGTCGTTCTTCCTGCCATCATCCGGCCCGAGTCTACAATGGGTAACCCACGACTTCCATTTTTTGCAGTCTGAGTATGACAAAAATCGTATCCCGAGAATCTTTACGAATCTAAAGTTGTCCTGTTGACCATGATGACCCTGGATATTGAATTGGGCGAAAAACTAACTCATTTGGAAATTGGCAATACTAAATTAGCTTCGGCTATTGATTGCAATGTGTCAACCAAGTGATCTCACAATAAACGAGTATTAGGACTACACTGACCTAACCCTTCAAGATGGAATCTCCAAGAATGAACGCTGAACGCTGTTGCAATGAGCCAATGACCATGTCACCAGCCTCATGAAGATGGAAAGACTAATTTGCATGCAATTTTGCTGTATATTGTACAAAATAGTAGCCCTACTTTCTAGTGTATACTTTAAAAGCGTCCAGCATATCTCATTCTATGGAGTAATTACGATAAGATGACTTTTGTTAAGATAATTTGTGCCCCATTAAGAAAAATTCTGGAATTGCAAAATTCAAAAAGTCAAAAAGTGGGGGGAAATTTTTTTGGCGCTTATTGCTTTTTGGGGAATTTACGCTTCCCACTTTTCAAAACCTTGTTACACCTAATCAGTAGTACATGTACTTTGCACGTGATGTTTCATGGGTAGACAGTTAATACTCATTATTATAAAAGGGCGGAGATATTGAAGACCCAGGCCTAGATCTGAGGCAAGTCGTTGTATTGTGCAAGAACATTCGAAGGACCGAAAAGTGTGACGGGACGACGTGGGAGAGAGTTTACGGTCCAATAATAGTTGGAGCTGAAATGGCAGAAAATTGAAGCTAGCGAAGGCATTATAAATAGATCTATGAGTCAAAGATGGCTAGGTCGCCAGATAAGACCAAGTGTGAGCACCTGAGCGGGATAATTATTAGTAGTAAGACATAGACCTACCTTAATTTCCAGGCGCCAGGATTTCCTGTTGGGGCCGCACCCCAAAGTCTGCTTCCCTCCACCTTCCATACCCTTCCCTTCCTTCACCTCACTCCTCTCTCATCTTCCATACCCTCCAATTACTGTCACTCCTAGTTTCTTTATACCACAACTCCCGCAATGCCGCGAAACTGCAACCTCGTGAAAAATTCTCAGGTTTCAGATGCCTGCAGGTGTATTTTAAGTGTTTAAGCACGCATCCATTGAATAAACGATATTTTCATGTATGGCAGCCGTTAATTAGTAGCATATTAATGCTAGTTCTTTAGTTTTAGCCAGTTTTGAGCAACTGCGTTCAAGCGTTGCCGACGTTGGTTCTAATAGCGTAGAGGCAGTCTTCTCACTCTTCTGCCACGGTCGCTGAATTCGTCAGTTATCTTTTTCTAGTTCACAGCTGATAACCTAAGTCCGACAACTTCCTTTAGGATAGGCCATAGTATGGAACTGTTGCTCAATCAGCGGTTCGTGGATCACTGGTATGACCTGATACGCTTCATGACAGAAAATAATCGCAGTATTCGGTGGCCGTGTATTAATATGGGATAGTGAGAGCAATCAGAAGGCCCATATCTCTTTATCCTGCCCTAAACCATTCAATCATTTTCAGCACAAAACCTACTGCAACTCTTTTAGACTTTCTGTCTTTATCACAGACTTCGAGCCCTTGGCTTCGAAAGATTCACCGCGATAGCTGATTTCTTTGCATGGGTCGCACTCTTCAAGATACCGGGCCAGACCAACCGAGAGGGAGGGTAGAGGGGGCAAAGTTTTAAGGGCACTCAATTTTCTCATAGAGCTTAACGATAATTAATTAGTTGTCCATGACGACGCTGCATAGGGGTCCGGATTTTTTAAACTGCTCGGACCTGTGTACCTCGGGCTGATGCTGAATCTCAAGTGAAAGAAAAGCCAGTGTCCCATGATAGGCCTAGTCTATCCATCCTGAGATTCTCCGGGGGCTGAATTAATCTATCCCCGGATGGAATATGCCGGTATAGGTCGAGTATACGAAGAATAAACCATTGGTAGGTATATTGCAGTCGACCGTTGTTTCGCAATGTTTTCTATTGTTAAAATAGACTATGGCCAAGTAGTTTTGGCGTATATGTTTGCCGCATTGCCTGAGATAGTTGATTTCGTTGCCGTTGGTCATTGTCTGGTTTGTTTATATATAAAGTAAGCAATGGAAGAGATTTCTCGCTCAGCGGCCATTTCTGGCGCCGCCACTGATAGCGCTGTTGATCGACACGTCGTAGGTCTAGGCTACACTAGAAAAGAAAGGCTATCTTGCTTCAATCATAATACGCTTCAGCCTTCATCTCTCATTGTCAGTTTAATATTAAAACCACATTGATCGACTGAATGACAAGATGCGCACGTAGGCCCTACTCGCAGGCTCCTATTTGGGAACTATAGGTGTTTTAAACCTAAATTCTTGTAGTTGCAACCTATTAACTGGTCGCCACAGGCTTTGAACTCTGTGACGTCCTTCGGGACTTGGTTAAATGGCTTCATTCCTGTTTATCGCAAATGCAACATGAAATCAACATTAGGTCTGGCTCTAGTCTACAGTGTTTTAATTATTATTCGCTGTTTCTGATGGCGCGTTTTAAAAGAGTGTGCAATAACCCAGATTTTATATCGGCCAGTGTTGTTTGCGAGGATTAAACATTCGAGATGACGAAGGTCTGTCTTCGTTGTAAACCTTAAATGGGCAACGACTGAGCCCAGGACAGAGACGGTTCGATAATGAGACTGAGACCGAAACCAAGACATGTTCACGAAGTTCGAGAGGGAACTTCAATATTGGTGTCAATGAATGAACTTTTTCTGTTGCTGGACTTACGTTTTGATTGTTATTAATTAATAATTCTCATAAACCAAACTCCGAATCTCTTTGCTGGTGGACATGAAGTCTCCGTTGTCGTTAAACTCTAAACTGAAGTAAGACAAAAGTTGTCAGATTAATTTTTAATAGGCCTAGTGTACGTTGTACGCATTTTTATAAGGACTTCGTCAAACTACAGCTTAAATTGGCGCAAGTATTCCAAATGGGTTGGCCCCTATTTGGATTAGCTCCAAGTTTAATTTACTTTTACTTAGATAAACCCGTATTGTCGTAATTATTGCCCGGAAGTTGATCCTATGACAACTGTAGCTCGTTCTGACCCCGTTATTCGAGCTTCGCACTGGATAGGGGACATGACGCTAAAAATGAGAACATGTCCTTCTATTGCTGGACGTATAGCTAGCTGGCAACCATGTAGCCTTGACCGCTCGACCCTGCTAAGTTTCAATGAATAACTGAGGATCTATCCGATATAATTTGTGAGCGCTGTAGAATATCGAGTCTACGCTTTCGCATGATCTATGTCTATTCCACGTAGGCCTTCAGCACCGCACTCCATATTAATATCTTCATAATTCTATCTTTGAATTCCTGTTTAGTCTTTCTCTCAATAGTTCTCTCCGTTTTGAAAACGCCTCTTTTCGTATGGTTGTCCTTCCTTTGACCTAGGCTAATTTATCTGTGACATTTGGCATATGTCGTGACCATTCTTAAGTCGCGACTCGTTCGTAGATAATAGGCCTACTAATAGAGTTCTTTTCACCTGTTCTATTTCTTTTCCTCCAATGACTACAGTTCCACTCCATTACATCTTCAATATTTTAATTTGTTGTTGTTTATTTTCATTCCGTATTCGGTTGAAAACGTCTTCAGTCTATTCATCATTGTCAACTGCCAAGTACTGCATGTTGTTCAATCTTGATTACAATAATAACGGAAACAGTGACGCAATAATTATAATTATATATTAATTACGTCACTGTTTCCGTTATAATCTACAGTAGATGGATTGTAATGATGCTATTCGTAAAACTTAGGAAGGCAGATGAAAATGCATTCATTTTTACAGATTCTGCTCTCATAGGCAATGCAGACTGTAAGTGTCAAATTTTAAATAAGAAATGAAGGTTGGTATCTAATTAAAAAGCTGATCACATATGGGTCGCTGTAATGCACGAATGTGTGTATTTAGGCTATATAAGTGGTGTCCGCTCGATAATTATAATCCCAAGGTTCGATAGTCAGAAGGTTCGATAGTCAGAAGGTTCTATACTCCGATATTAATCTAACTAGAAACTGGATTAATTGATGAAAAAGAATGTGTAAAACTGGGAGCTGGATTGATATGAAAAGAATGTGTAAAACTGGGAGCTGGATTGATATGAAAAGAATGATGCAATCCAGCTTCTAGCCAAACATAATTCTTTTCATCAATCCAGCTACCATTAAAAGCGCAATTTTATCACCTATCGACCGGACACCATGCAATCTTCGGACTATCGAACCTTCGGACTATAGACACAGAACCATTCAGGTAGGCTTACATGTATGCATGAATGCATCATTTCAAATGAATTGATCTGGTGAGATTCTTCACCACTAACCTAACATTCATTTAATCGGAGAATTAATTCATTCATTTGGTAAATAATATTTTACTTTATTAATTAATTAATTCATTCGCAGCTTTTCTGCAACTGCCCTGAAAATGTCTCCTAATTTTACAAAGCGCTAACCATCAACCCTACAGGAATGGTCCCGAGTGGGACACTCTCCCACTCCCTATTGGACCTGGCAAGTACGGTTAGGTTTGAGGGTCACGTATAATGGAGTAGGCCTATAAAAAGATATTGTGTGACGGGTTCCGAAAGGTCAGAGTGTATGTGTCAACTGACCGTGAGATGGTTAAGAGATGGCGTGGTTATTGTTTTCCTCGCTCCTTTTATCCATTCGGCTCTTCAGTAGCCTTATTATAGTCTATAGGGTTAAGGGCAACTAGTCTAAGTGGAAGCCTGTGTATTTATAACGTAGCCGAGTCCTCTGCGTCGACATTCAACGTCTCAGGCACATCCACTCCGTGTGGCTCCGTGACGGCAGCAGGCAGCTCCATCTCCAAGACCTTCTCTCCGCCCGATGTCGCCAATCGCTCTGTCGATGCGACAGAGCGATTGGCGAATTTAGTTGACCTTGAAAATGAATAGGACTGCTGAAACTAAGATTGCAAGTGCGATATCAGAGCATTGTGCTTGAACAGCTTGCCTGAAGGCTACTTCAAAGCCATTGTCCGTGGCCCAAGGACCAATATGCACAGGACTCGAAAGTCCATGTTTCTTCGTGTATACAGTTTTGGGCGATATTCAGGGGCTATAAATTTTAGATCCTTGTAAAATAACAAGCTGATTCATCAACCATTAGTCGTGAAGCCAGATTTACGAATGACTACCGGGTATGCAAAAAATGCCGTTAGAGGTTCAAAACACCATATCTTCATATAGAAGAAAAGTTTAGATTGGGGCGACAAGCGTGTACACGGAATTTTGACGAGTAACCATTCCTCTTATCTTATGATTGGCCCAAGCCGGGCCAAGCGATTCCTTGGGAAATTTCAATTATTATCGATGCATGAATTATAAATTAGGCTAAGATCGAATCCAGCAAGCATATTGAAAAGTATTGGTAAATATATCGGTATTGGAATACTTTTGAGAAAAAGTATTGGTATTGGTATCGCGATACTTTTATTTAGGAAGTAGTGGTATAGCTATTGCAATATTTTTTCAAGTATTGTTAACAGCCATGCCCCCCCCCACCCCTCTGTAACGCATCGAAACGTTTCCATAGACCCCACCCATTCCTCTGAGCGTTACGTATTTATTTTGAACAAAGCTCAGTGTAGCTTTACCTGGGCCTAAATAGTCCCAGGTCTCCAAATTTGACCTCCAACAATTAATGGTAGATAATATTTAATATTATATTTTAACTTCGATTTCACCGCCGTGTGTAGGCTACGAGGCTAAACACTAGTTTAGTGTAAATTTATATGCTAGGCCAACAAGCCTTACAGCCTAGCTTCGCTTGGAACTGAATTTTGAACTCGGCGGGTGTGTCCCGATTGTGTCTTTCTTAACTAACGCAGGTATCACCACATTCACCAGACCTCTTTAGGAAGCGGGACCGCCATTTCGCGCGGCAGCTCCGTTCGTTTTTGGTGCTCCTAACTAGCACCGCATTTCCAGGTTAGTCGTCACGACGTGTTTAACTAATAAGTACACCTTCAGATGATGCGATTGAAAATGGCGGTTGTTTTAATATCGAAACGAAATTCTTCAAATTTCGTTAGTTATAGGTAGACGATATGTTGTGTCATTTGCTCTGACTTGACTTAGCTTCACTCTGATTTGCTTTGACTTGAAGCCATTAGCAGTCGTAATATTGATGCATAACAAATGGACCTGATTTGCATATTGAATTTCGCCCCGCTTTCATGAAGTTTTAAATTAATCCCGCCTTTCTGAAAATATTCAGGTAAGCTGAGAAATTGGAAGAAGAAAGTTTTGTAGAAATTTCATATCGCCAGAGCGCTCCATTCATGAGCCTTCACGACTAAAGGAAAAACTTAATCTTTGGGTTTTAGCTTAGATTGAGTAATTTTAATTAATTACTAATTAGTTTTAAAATGAAAGGCGTTAGCTAGCCCCCCACCCACCCCGTAACGTTCCGTAACGTTTTGTAGCACAACTGAGCGTTACGTAGTTATACAATGACCCCTAACTCCTTCATAGAGGATGATTTGAGTTTGAGTTTTAACTCATTTTGAGGTGCATGAGTTGAGTTTTGAGTTAACTCATCTCTTGTATGAGTTTACCCAACACTGACAACGAGTTGGCATCTTTTCAATATCAATAGGATAACCACTGAGAAAAATCATTTCAACAATTGCTAATCAAAATAATTAAAAAATATATAATTCTTATACATAATTATGTGTAAGCCGCTTGATTTAACAAAAGCCTCTAACCAAATCGAAATTCTTGACAGCACGCCTATATTTTTTTTCAAAATATTCCTAGAATATATGGAATAACATAACAAGGGTTTAAAGTGGTTCAGAAGACATATAAGCCTAATATTCGGTGTTAGAACCACTGCAAATGAAGCTGGAACTCTTAATAGGCCATTTTCCATAGCATCATCTCAAAACCTGTGACCGTGTCCACCGAGACAGTACTGTCGTCTAAGTCATTCCACGAGCTTATAACTTTCATAGGACAATAAAGGTTAGTGCTTACAACTTTAACGACTTATCATATTTCTACTGAATATGCATACTAAAGATTTGTTATTAGCAGGAAAAAATGTGTTTTAAACAGGATATTGGTAATCTTAATTTACAGCAGCAAAGCATAAAATAATAATCTAATAAAAATGCAATAGACTAAAGAAAAAAATTAATTGGGGACGTGTTGACTTTAATAAAAATTCATAACTAAATTAAAACAGCTGTGCTCACTGCATGTAGTTATCAAACTAAATCTGAAATGCTGTCAATGTGACTATTTATAAACATACATATTTTACAATGAAGATTACTGGAGATATACAGACTGAACAATATTAAAAAGATCTTTTACTTAAATTTTACGGACAAAGGCTAACAAATGTAATCCATAATGGACTGGTGCAACTACTCAGTCGCAGGGACTACATGTTTTGGGATCATCAGAAATTGCTCTCTTTAGTCTGTTGCACAATACTCTGTTATGACAGCACGGCAGCTTTGCCAAACAGTAACTACATTACTGTTACAGCAGCCTGTTGCTTTGTCTTCACAATGCGAGCAAACTTGGCATGCTGAAGCATGCAACCCACACAAAGACAATTGAAAATGAATGTGAATCTCTTGCAGTCAATGAATCGGATGGATTATGTCATGAATATTGATGCAATGCATCCTCAAGCAGTAAGCATTCGAGTGATTGTTGCCAACTATGACAAACACAGAATGTCAATGTTGGGACTCAACAAATTGGAGTCAAGAGAATAGAGGAAAAGTGTAATGATAGTCTGCACCCTTAGCGAAGATACAGACATGCACGTTCTCAATTACATGTATAAAAGTAATAGAAATGAAAAAAATTTCATAATTTTAAAATATCGTATAAATTTGAACTTGTTTCAATAAAAGGAAAATTCAAAACTTTGTATGCAAAGCATTTGTATTACATCAAATTCTAACCAAATACACCATACATAAGTCATTGATGAATGCTAACTAAAGTAGAAAATGTAGAAAGATATGCGACAGGCTGCCATTGTACTTTACAAAAGTCATCCAAACTATCACCAGTGCTCACCAAATGCAGAAACTGGTTAACATTAAAGCCACTGAGTGACTTGTATGGCAACAGTAACAAACACAATGTGTTAAGCTGAAAAATGAAATTTTACTATCGTAAACTTAATTGGCAATTATAATAACCTAATCAGTTCATGTGTATTAAGAAAGAAAAACTTCAACTTAGTAATCAGCAGCCTAATTGAAACTCATGTAAAATGGTTTAAGTTAGGAAATGGATTTCAAAGTCCAATAACTCAAGCTATGTATAGGGGCAAAATGTCATCTACCATTTCACTGACGACACATACTTCAGGCCACCTACAAATAACACACAAGATGTTAAGAATGGATGACCTTCAGAGTAGCAAAACATTATTTAGTTGATATCACAAGAAGTTGGTTCATCATTTTTCTTTGTCTAACCTCTAAACTGCAGTCAAAAAAGTTGAAGTCAAACACTAGCAGACAAAATTGAACGATACATGTGCAACTTAAAGCTTTAATACCAGTTGCATTGACTTCCCAGTCATGCTCTTAATTAAGCTGTTAAGGGTACAAAAGAGAAATAAATATTAGCAATGGAGTGAGGTCACCAGTACTGAGAAAGTGAGACAAAGAAGGATGAGAAATCAAATGTTCATCGCCACTGTGTCGAAACACGTTGCCACAATTCTGTCCTTAAGACTTCTGATATTGGCTAAGCACATATCTGCCATAATTGGAGCTGTCTCAGATTGGAGATTTGAATGGCCAATACATAGAACACATCTAAAATGTTCAACTATCAAGATATATTTTGCATATGGAGTTTATACATTGGCCAATGACATGATGATTCGATCTGGCAGGTAAATGTAATGTAAATCTAAAATTTCTCAGCGCGCCCACAAAAGCCACGTCAGCTCTGAGTTGGAAATATCACATGTACCTTAAAAACACCCTATATATACATACATATATATATATATATATATATTATATACATATATATTATATATATATTATAATATGCATTTATGTTTCATCGTTATTACATAGGGCAATTGAACTGAGTTTAAGTTCCACACTATGAAAATCCAGCAAAATTAATTGCTACATTTGGTACAATGTCTTGGAATGCATTTTAAATAGTATCCCATGTCATTATAATAATTCTTATTGGTAAACCTTTTTGACAAATGTTTAAGTTGCATTGCCAAGATCAATTTAGAAAGGATAGCAAACCCTGAAGAGCCTAATATGAACTACGCTCAATTATAACAACACAAATAATGCCAATACAACGTAATGAGAAAAAGCGAACTATATCTCACCTTAAACTTCTTTTCTAGAGGCGGTAAACATTCATCTTCCACACAAAAATTTGTATCACTGCAGTTCATTGCAAAAGCCATCACCGACAACTGGATACTCCTCTGGTGTCGGCTTTCCACTTTTTCTGCAATGCGGCTACTTGCTCGTCGTGGAACAGTATCTAAGGGCTCTACTTCACGCTTTCGTTTCCCTCTAACCAGTTTTTTTTCACCTTTAAAAGGCAAATAACAAAAGAACCATATTAAAAATATAACCACAAAGAAAAAGACCTCTAAAAAATTTACATCTGAATATTTTGAATATGAACTCTTCCAAATATTCAGAATGGTGGTGTAGTTCTTCAAATACATAATGATGCTATTTATGCAGTAAAGACGCACCTTCAGTCAATTTGTTTTATTGTATTACAGCTGATCAGAAGTTACGCAAAAAACTTTGGAAAAATTTATCCCCATGACTAGGACTTTAGTATTTATTTACTACTGACTCAATAAATATGAAAGTACCTCTGTTTTAATATTCAATTATGCATACTAATGTGAGCAACTTGAACAGTATAATTTCAAGACAAATCAGCCTCATAAGAAGTGAGAGTGACAAGGAATGATCACTACTGGATGCTAAAACTACAAACTATTTTATAAAACAGTACATACTGCTTAGAACTGTGCAAAGTAAAGAAAAAAATGACATGAACACTTACTAAATGAAATGCTAGACATGGTAAGCAAATGTAATTACGTGCAGGAAACCAACCGGATTCATTAACGGATGATGCCATTGGAACTGATGAACCTGAGAATTCTTCAGCTCCTTTCTCGTTGCTGCCTTTGTTATTTTGTTGTTTCCAGTGTTTTGATCTCCATCGGTTGAAATGCCTTCTTCTAGGCCTGAAGCAAATGGTAACTTTACTTTTAAAAACCATAATTATCATTTGTCATTTCACACAAAGTACAGATTTTTAAATGACATACTTTGGCATGCAAAATGCAATGTTTGAATAAGAAAAGTGTATATCTTTGACAGGGCATGACAAGTAATTCTTCAACTCACCCTCAAATGCTCTGCTTTACATCTGCCACATATTAGCACATTTCTAAGTTCTTAAAACCAAAACATACATAACAGAAGCTGAGCCCAGTCTGTGCTTGATGATTAAGTCACAAAAAGATATAACTGAAACAATACAAATAAACAAATAAAAACGGAGTGTGTTTAGCTTTATACAACAGACATTGAGTTACAATATACCAAGAAAGCAAAGAAAATAATGATATGAAAACTTCCTAACTGAAATGCTAGACATGGTAAGCAAATGTAATTAAGCACAGGAAACCAACTGGATTCATTAATGGATGAAAGTGGAACTGAGGAACCTGAGAATAGTTTAGATGGAACACTACTAGAACTGCAACTTCTGATATGCCCAAAATAAGCTTTAAAATTTCCACAGATTTGCTGCATAACAGAAAGCTGAAGATGCTATGCAGAGTGTCTGCTGCCAAAAATAATAACAATATCATAAAAAATGCAACATCAGATTAGAGCACGAACTGACAGTAATTCAAAAGAGAAACCATAAAAATAAATTTAAATAACTTTACTTGTAAATTGACTTCCAACTACTGTCACTATCGCTGTCGTTTTCATCATCTCGCTCGATTTCGTTTTCAGCGAGTTCATCTTCATCGACTGAACAAATCTGAGTGAAGGAGACAGAGGACTGTAGAGGCAATGGATCAGTCACTGGAATTGACGAGAGAAGAGCGGTCCAAGTGAAGAGCGAAAGGAATCGAGCTCGAAGCAGTTGATAGTCGTGTGACGCATGAGCGCGACGCAAGACTTCGTTACTCATTTGCCATGTTTTTACAATCCGCTCCCGGAAAATCCTACGTCCCTTACGAGTGAATTTCTGCCTTCCAGATTGAAGAGAACTACCATCATCTGCATCTGGCTCAGCGTTACAGTTCCCATTCAAGTTCATCTCTTTGGCTTCATCAGTTTCTGCACAGGATTGTGGATCAACAGCGACTTTGATAGAATCATTTTCATGTGCAATTTTGCTACCTTCCGATCCCACATTTATTACTTTTTTTATTTTTTTCTGAGTCATGTCAGGTGTTATTCCAGGTACTGTAAATTTTCCAGCGAATTCTATTAGCTTTTCCCGGTTCTGCTGGAGACTTTTCAAAGCCTTCATCGTGGCACACATGGGTGGCAGAGCCGGCATCGTGTAAAGTTTCTTGGCCAACTGACCTTGAATTGACCTTCGACCACCAGCATTAAGCACTAATGATGCATTAGGTAGACCATAGGTTGGTCGATCACAGTCAGTTCCTTGAGTGCAGTCATTGGATTGTGACGCTGGTGAATAATAACCAGGTAGAGCCATAAATGGCTGATCTTGTGCGATCTTCTTAAAGTTAAGTGCCTGAAAAATAAAAATCTAACTGTATTAATTCTAGAACCAGAAATAATAATAAAACAACTTTACTTGAATTCATCCCGAAACCCCTCCCTGGTGTTATGCCATTCATCTTATAAGTTTCTATGGTGATTTGTTGGGCTAACTTAGCGACCTGACAGAATACAATATCAAATTGTGTATGGAAAATAAAACAACACTCATAATGTTAAATAAGTTGAATACATGAATAATCTTTAAAAGTTATAATAAATGTTAAAGGAATCAAAGGTCAAAGTGGCTAATTTTTGAAACAATGGCTAATCAATCTTATGTACAAGAAAAATTAAACATTAGTCATATAACTCTGTATATCAGGAAGCTGTAAAGTCAGGTCCAACTACACAACATATGATTTATTCACAGAAGACAATGTAACAAATTATAATGCGTGATACTATTTACATTTTGTAACAAACAATGTCCTGAATTACGTGTGATTAACATATGGAAGTCACATAAAAGAATGTAACTCATTCTTTATTCCCATAAAATAAGGTTCTGAATACAGAAGAAACAACTTACGGTGGTCAGGATTCTAGTAACTTTTGATTCAGTATCTCTGTTACCGAGTTTCCTGTCATCTGTTGCCTGCTGATTGTGCCTTGCAAAATGATTTCCTGTGAGATAAAACCAAACAGGTCACAACCAAAGAAAGCTTGCCAATGAGAAGATAAATGAAAATTTCTTTGACAGAAAATAAAGGATTAGTTAGACAATACACCAAGGAATATAGAGGATTCGCTGAGCCACTGATTTACACAAGAGGAGCTATATAAGATATCTCATACATACATACCACTACATATGCACCAAAAACACATAACATACTCATAATTGGGCTGATATGACTAAACAAATGTGCCATAGATCGCTAAAGAACCTGAGAAACTCGGTTTAGTCTTTTGAAGACGCAAAAGTGCTGTAATTTTCTCTTCAACATCTGCTTCTTCTGCTGACATTTTCCGACGTCCAACCGGTCTCTTTCCTGATTGGAGCAAACGACCATCCTCTGAGGGTTGACTAGCTTGCGGCAACTGATGACCAGTTGCTATAGGGTGCTCTTGCAACTGATCATCAGTTGACCCTGGGGTCAGCTGGGCAATAGATTGTCTTTCCTGCCGCATACTGGGCTGATGTAAAAATAAAATATCATAGACAATATGATAAAATTGTATAAGCAAGATAAAAGATTTGTATATCAGAATTCACTAGATCTATGAATTAGTCTATCGAAGACCTTTGTCAATAATAGGTCCTCAATGAAGGGCCATATTTTGAGGGACTGTTAAAAGCTACTGCAGAAACATAAGAAAAATAACAAATGGCTCTGTTGGTAAACAGCGAGGTGAATAAATCCATCCTATTGAAAAGTAAAGTAATTTTGCAGAACATATAAGATTTACCTGATAACATTTACAATGATATTAATATCCTATGAGTGAAGAATTCGATTCAAACAGAATTAACTCACTGTTAATTATTGATAAAACCGAGAGCTACACACGCTGTTTTTCTGCAACAGAAAAATTTAACGCATTCAAACTGAATAATATTGCACAAAATCTACTTACAATGATGAGGCTTATCGAATTTTGAATTCTTCCATCCGTTCTGTATCTCTTCGCAAGTTGCTTCTGTTTACGAGTCGACAATTTTTTATGACCATGCCTGTATACTTTTCTTGTAATTTTGCATCTCTTCCACATGCGAGGATCCGATGACAAGGTTGCTGGTCTTGGCACAAAGATACCTACATCAAAATATTTCTTTAAGAAATTAATAGTCAGAATCAGATACATGATTACACATGTGTATCAAGACACTTGCAGAAAGAATGCCAGGATAGGGCATTGATGAGGCAGACAGCAGAAGTTCTTTGCCAGTCAAAAGATATAATAAAATAATCATGTTTTTCTGTTAATGTATGAACAGCAAATACCATTCAAACATGCTCAATTTTAAGTTATGTTGATGCTGACATTTTTTTGCAGTTGCACGTAACAATCATGAAAGTGAAATATTACAAAATTCAACAAACAATGTACCAATGAGCTTTCATTAATACAACCTATATTTTCTAGAAAACAATGTGCAGTCCTATCCGCTGTATATAGCAACATACACACATCTCAAAGCTCTGAATTCACCTTGTGCTCGGTCAGCTTTGATTTGCTCCACCTCTTCAGGTTTCAAACCTCTATGCAAGGAGTCTCTGAGTGGCTCAACGTCTGAATTTTCCTTATTTTCCTTATGTTGCTGAAATTATCAACACATTCACCTGCCTTGAAATCACACATTTAAATAAGATAAGAAAATGCAGATGGCAAGATAATAAAAGTTCATATAATCTAAAACAAATTTAATCCAATTTATATGAAATTAAGGAATTTAAATGATTAACTGCCATAATCTGCAAGGTGATTCAAATATTGAACAAAAGTGATAACATTTCCATTTTGAAATGAAAGTATATGACTGACATAATTATGCTTTCAGAGCAGCGTTCAGAGAGGCAATTTTGGCAAGAATGCTAACGCTAACTCTTCATTTTTCATGAATAGTAATAAACGTCATTTATGTGACTTGTCAAGATTGTCATTTTAAATGTCTTCTCAATATTTTAACTATAAATTTAGGCATTATTACAGTTACATTTAGGAAGGAACAGAAACAGTATGTAATTAGCTGATCCTTGTAAATGCTTAGAATGCTATGTTTAACAATAAAACTAACATATAATCCCCACACAATTCTCAGGCAGAATGTTTTTAATTTATAAAATGACAATCAACATTGCTAAAAACATGAATACTGAAACTATTAGTACTCACAAGTTACAACTTCTTAGTGTAAACTAAGGCAAAATTAAAAAAATTCATAAATATTTTGCAAACTGTCAAACAAAAATTAAGAGAATGAGGTTCTTTTAAATATTCTAAACTTGGCTCTTACTCGGCAAAATTCAACTCGTAAAACTTGGTACTCGGGCAAGAAATTCAAACTCGTTTCATCCCTAATAATCATCGCTATCAAGCATTGCATCAAAAGCTAGAGGGTTTGGAATTTATAATGATGTCAAACTAGGACATTAATTATGCTAAAGCAAATGATAGTATAAACTAACTGCTCTGTTGTTCAGTATGTCATATAACAATAAATATTCCATGGTTCTCTAGTAATTAAGACACAGTAAATTGTACAATTTAAGAGGTACATACTAGCATTGACGCATTTGTTTCCCACTCAAGCAACCTCTTGTAGCGTTGGAGACACATATTGTCAGTACGACCAGGTAAATATTCAGTAGCAAGCTTCTGCCAATGGCCTAAACCAAGAAACATTGCTCCACATGCAACACTATACAGAAAAAGAGAATCTTAAAAATAAAGCGGAAAATGTTTTTCTGTGTCCCAAGTTAGGTTCATGAACGGAACGTTCGGGTGAAATGAAAACTTTTACAAAACGTTCTTAATGAAATTTCTAGGGCAATGTGACTAATTTCAGAACACACTGTACATTAAATTCTGACATTTGGACATCTCTAGTTTTAAAATGTAGAATTCACCAAGATTTGATATAATAACAACCGCTATTTGCATTCACGTAACAAACCCACAGATTCACTCAGGGCGCTCATCAATGAAACTAAGTGGGTTGCAAAAACAATTAGATCTACACTTAGACAAAAGAATGAGTTTCATTTACTTACAACATGACATTAAATTCTGAGTTAAAAACTCATAAAATATGCTTCACCTGGCCTCTATGAAGTAGTTTTAAAATCCAAATAACAGCAGTTTACTGAGGCAGTTACAAATAAATAAATAAATAAGCAAAATTGAAATTTTTTATTTAATCAGTTCCACTAGGAAACTGAATGATACACATAGTAGGATACTTTGAAATCACCATCTTAAATCTATGACATTGCCAGTTAATAGCCTAAGTTGTTTTCCTTAAGTTAAGTTACTTTGAACCACATATGTATTTAATAAGTTATAGTGCAGTAATATCTCGATTGAAGAGCTGAAAGTTCGGCCATAATGGCTATGAAATGCTAAAACAAACCTTGGCCAACTTCGGTGACATACATCCACAATTTCTTGTCTTCCTCATATGACCAGTTTCCAAACTGTAGTGTTCCATCTAAGCTATTTTTCCACCTGCCATACACAAATAATAAACATTGAGAACCTTACAAGCAAATTAAAAGACCAGTATATAAATATATCAGTTTAGTTCGAAATAAACCACATTGAGAACCCTACAAGCAAATTAAAAGACCGGTATATAAATATATCAGTTTAGTTCGAAGATAATTGAATCTAACACTACAAAAGATGGCACTGTAATTGTTGTAATCATGATCTTCATCGTAATTAACTGGTCATTGTAACATCATTCACATAGATAGCATGTCTGTAATTGCTATAAACAATGATCAAGAAAGATCAAAAAACAGTAAATGAGATCATAACTGCCATCCATATCTGAATATGGCAACATCTTTAATCCAAGACTATTCAATATGTATACATTCTAAATCAAATTCACAGACAGATCTTGAGCAGAAACAATACAGCTATCAGATATGGCTATTTTGCCATGTCTTATATCCTTCGTACTGTAAATGATATCTAATCCATCCATCCATCTAATATATATATATAACAATATATATATATATATATATATATATATATATATATATATATAACATATACTGTTATAGAGCTAATTTATATTTGAGTCTGGAGTTTGAAATTGTTATGACCACTTACCTCTCTCTACACTGGGCAGAAGTTCTTCCAGGAACAAAGCTTTTAAACTTGTACCATCTGCTTGTTCCAAACAACATGACTGCTTCTTTCAGTTTCTAACCAAACGAAATGACATTCATAATCTCTTTAGCAAGAACTTCTGGTTTTTTTAAATACAAAAGGAATTTATAAAACTGTAATTAAAGAACAATGGAAATATCTGATGAAAACTCTGAACATCTATGCTGTCGACGAGAATCCATTGGTTGGTTCCACACTTGTTCACAGGCCCACCACTTGTGTCTCTTTCAGCTTACTGTGTACTGTCTTGCACAATTATCATTAGAAATTACATTTAACATCATAAAATTATAGGCTAGCGCAGAGAGCGTCTCACAGTAGATTTCTTGAAGAGGCCTATTAACCAAGTTTCATTGATTGATTTAATGAAACAAATACATTCTGAAACTAGCAAATATAAATGATGCCACAGCATTTCTTAATTAAACATAAGTTATACTTTTCCAAACATGAACTGCCAAGAAATAGGTTTTCATCCTATTGGAGTTTCAACATAAATACATTTTTAAAATTAATAAATTTACTGATATTTTACTAAGAAATACCATGACCACAGTACCTCATCTTCTTCTGCAGTCCATCTTCCCATCTTCTGACTCACATTTTTCAACAGTTTCCACCGACGTTCACATTGTTCCTGGCTACGACCCTCAACATAGTATGCCACTAAAGATAAAATGCTAGAGAAACTCAACAGCTATTAACATTAACCAGATGAATAATTAATTCAATGAAAACAAAAGTTACCATTACCACTTGCTGCAACAGCATACCAAAATTTTTCGAGTATTTAAACAATTAATAAGCAAATATGTGATAGCACTGATATTCAGTAACTTTAGGTCAACAGCCTCAACATAATTGTAACACTGGAATATACTGATACCGCCAATTTCCATTTCACAATAAGGACAAGCAACATCATGAAAAAGACCCACTGGTATTCAGCAAGTATTATTCTGTAGGCCTACTGTTTGTTTCAGCATGAAAGATGAAATAGTCAAATAAAAACAGTGAGTTATGGTCACATATTGAAATACATGACTTTACATTACTGGTAGGTAATTTTTGTTTAAATTCTAATGTAGAAGCTACTGTAATGATTTATATTTTGGGCTATTTTGATAATTTCAATGAACTTAAATCTCACGCTTTATACCAGCAAATACTTGCATACAATATGAAAATGGTAGTTTTTGAAATTACATTTAGTTGTTCTAAGTTATAATACTGAATGGCATTGACTGTCTTTTACCTGTGACCCAAGGAATATTTTCTCCTACACGAGAATTGTTGACAACCTCAAGTAAAAACTCATCTTCATCAGCTGTCCACTTTCTAAATGAAAACCAACCTCCAGTTTAAATCCATTAACTGTAATGATCTACTCTGCTTTTACATATTAGGCAATCGGACCGTGATCATGAGTCCAATTACTTGTGAATCAATCCTCGCTATCATTGGTCAGTTATCTATGTCATGCTAATAGTGTCAACAAATCAGATGAAATAATAAAGCATACAAGTTTCACACACTATTTAACTCAACTACAAAACTTACCTATTCTATGGAGTAAGAAAAGGTGATTTCACCTTTTTACTTTTTTTAACTAGAAAAATATTGACATCAGTATTTTAAGTCATGTAATTGATGCTCACCCAGTTTGTAAGCAGGGGTTTAGTTTGGTTTGGTATCTCTGCAGGCACATGAAAGCTGTTCTATTTGTCTGTAAAAAAGTAAAATCATCAATTTCATTAACAACACCACAGAAACAGACAGAACTTATGAAAAAAGCAACCACAACAAAATCTCGATGGGGCAGTTCTTCTGATACCACAGAACGTTGTACATAAACTGCATTCACCCATTGAATTTATCAACTCTATACAATGTCACATTCTATTCCCGAGACAGGTAGTCGCTTGCACATGGGATGATTGTAGGCCTCCAAACAAAGCAATACAACTGTCAAATTTGAGCAGCTATGTACCCTATACTTTCGAACATGGGTGGCGGATTTTTACTTGAGACTCATCGGTAGTGTCTTGCCTAAATGCGCTGAACTGATTACTGAGTTTAATAGCAAACTGCAGCTCCATCAATCAATATGATTTAATATAATATTCATGGATCCCATCAGCTCTATCAAATATAGAACAAGTACCTGTAATTGCATAGTGAAAATAAACATCCAAAATTTTTAATCTTAATTTAAAATAATCTTAATTGGTCAAACGACTAAGACTTCCATAAAATCACAGCAAACACCATATGTTGAAAATAATATATTTCAAATTGAACGATTTCTCCAATATGACAAAATTCCGGCCATACCCCAAGATGAGCGGCAATCTCCTGCCAGTTGGTGCCATTATTAGCTATAACCAACTCAACAAGAGCATTGTCTTCGTCCTGTGTCCATTTCTCCTTATTTAATGCAGGATGAGCAGCATTCTTCCAAAACAACATACATGCTTGCGCCGATCTTTGGCCATTTAACTGCAGAAGAAAAAAGCAACTCATTTATTCCTTAAAGTAACTCTTTCAAATATATTTGTATTTTAATATAAGCAATTTATTGAGTAAATGATCCTGAGGCTAAAATCCTGCAATCAAAACAGTGAATTCACAACTGATCGCTCAACTCTACGTTGAAAATAAATAATATACAATAGAACAGATGAGCCACAAATGCTTCTGTTCTGGATAAAAAAAGGAGTCTTGTAGGAGATATTCACACGAAATACTAGATATAAGGACAAATTTATTTTATTACAGATCTGATATCAAATTACGATTGTATCAATTATTGTAGATCAGCAAGAGAGAGCCTAACTAGCACAGGCACAGAAGACATTGTGATATTCAGGAAACTATTATAACTAGCACTAGGGCATAACCGGAAATCGCCTCGGACATTCGCCTCGGCTGAATATTACACCTGCAAATAGCTAAAAATAACTTTTTCGATAAAATAATTTTTTCATCAAATAAATTTAGGACAAAAGGACTTACTTTTAAGTTATTGATTAATTAAACAAGAACTTAACATTCCATTGAATTTTCTTTAAAACAATAATGTTTATTTATATATTTTAATTTCTTTTGGCTGCATTCCCTAGGTGACAACCAAATCAGTAATTTTCCCACTTGAATTGGCTGCACCCATTTTCCGGTAAACATTAGAGAGTAAAGACGTCATTGATAACTTCATATTTCAAATTTTATTACAAGGTTTTAATTTTTTTATAAATAAAATTATTAAATAATAAATATATTGCTGTAGTCTAGAGTGCGACAATACACTATATGAAGGCTATTGCTATAGACTCTGCACTGACTATAGATAGTTCTCCGTGGCTTTGCACGTGGCAGGTTAACTACCCTTTGCTTAAGGATGGTACCCTCTGGCCAGATTTGTCGCTACTATTTGGTTCGTACCCGGATCCGGCAACTATTGCATCCAAATACTCAGATTCGGTACTCGGTGGAAATTGTCTACTCGGTTATGCCCTATCTAGCACGCCAGGAAAAAAAATAGCAATACAACAGCGAGAGGGGGATAAACTCAAAGACAAAAAACGTCTCAGTTAGAACAATGAGGGTAAAGAATAAAAGTTCTTAAACTAGCCCTGAGGCAACCATTAACATGACATGTTAACAACATAATTTTCGTAGCCTTGACATATGAGGTTGGGTGACCACTCCTCTCGCTCGCCGGTTTGTCTTTTCGCCGTCAGTATATAGTCAGTTTATTCATTACAGATGAGTTTGTTAGGTGGTGCATGTGGAGCAGAAATAATGAACCAAATTTCTGGATTTGAACCCTGACCCTTCGACTGACAGTTCAGCATGCCAATCATTACAATGCCAGAACTCACATCAATATTGGATATTTTCATCCAGTCAATTGGTTCTGTGTCGTTCGGTTGACCATAAACGGAGTCTATGTCATTCAAGGATCTAAAATGTTACAGAGCACAACAGAATACGAATATTCTTCATAGCAAAATACTGGGAAATATTTATAGAATACTTCAATGTGTTTATGAAATACAATTGTATAAGAAGTGTAAGCTCACTGCATTCAATCGCTAATACCCATAGACCATAGAGTTAACACTTGTAATTCTTCCTATTAACATATAAACACATCTTAGTGAGAAAAATCAGAGGTACGTCTGAAAAGGAACATATAACACGTACAAATGAAGTTCATTTGACAAACCTTGTCTCAATTATGTTCATATCAAGAAGTGCCAAACATTCCTTTATCTTCTCTTCCTCTTCACTTCCAACGGTTACTTTTGCCAGCTTTCCATATTCTAATTCCTTCCTTTAACACAAAACAGCAAAATAAAGAAATATTAGGTGAAAATAGAATTAAATGCACTTTCATTCACAGCAATCTTCCACTGAAATCCAGACCTGAATTGCTGAAGAGAGCCTAAGAAACAATTTCCGTTTATTAGCAAAAGTCATTTGCAACTAACCATATCTGTCAGTACAATCTAACATATGTGATAGGTCACAAAAGTGCTACACAAATGTGCATGGCCTGTAATCCAAAGACTGTGGGTTCATGCATGCTGAACAAACTCCTGTAATAATCCTAGGCATCTGTGCAAACTGTCTCTTCACATAGCGGTAAAATTTACAAGTGAAGTGAGCTATGAAGTAAACAGTCGGTCCTATAATGTCCTGACCATCAACCCCATGTACAGGACCTTGGCTTTCACCCACTGTAAATGAATTTTTAAAAAAAATTCACTTACATAGCACCACTCGATATCAGAGGTGCTCACAATTCAACACTGATAAAGCATCTCCCAACATTCCACTGCGGAACACTTACTCTTAATTTACTTACTGCTATATGCATGTCAATAAACAATTTTACGTAAAGAGAGTAAATAGAAATCCAATTAAAATACTCTACATGATGAGAGGAATTTAATAAACAAAAAACAAACAAAAAACCTCTGCAAACACCAAGATGCAGAAGTAATAAGACTAAACGTTTGAAAAACCCTCAAGATCTCGATTGTGTTGTCTATATCAGTTCATTCTATATCAGTTCACTTATATTTCCTGTATTCAACCACCAGATGAATTTTCGTGTGATATATAAAGATTAAAAACCCCAAAACAAGAGGTGGTTCACTTGTTCCCACACCTCTAAAGATACTCAGAAACTGTTAATAATCTTCCAACTCAAGTAGAAACTCAACTGTGAAAGGAAACCAGATTTTAACACTGTATAACATAACTTCTTACTTACTAATTCCATAAGGATGAAGACTAAGTTAATGTTTTTACCTGGAATTCCAAAGATAGTTGCGCATCAACAAACTAACAGCACTACTCACTTACAACGTCTATAAACCTGCTTTACTTTTATTAAACTGATACAATTTTTAAATCACTTCCACAACCGCAAAGAAACATTTGGCATAACGTAAGAAAAAAAAGTCAATACTTGTTCATAAGCTGCCTCAGTTTGGTCTGAAGACGATCTGCTACGACCGCTTTTTTTAAAGTGTCTATCTCAGTTTCGGACCCTAAAACGACACAAAATAAGTGACAGACAACTGGCAAGGCTTATAATGAAAGAGGTGCAACTGGGTATTGGCATTAATTAGCGAGTAAGACATTTTGGAAATGAGCTGTTCAAATCCAGAGCTTAGAGCAGAGATGAGCAGATTCAAGATATTCTACTTAAATTATATCCTTAACACGTTGACCACTGAGATTTCCATGTAAATACATGCAGCGGTCAACATGTTAAGATGGCAACCCATACTCAACCATATAACTAAAACTACGATCAACCTCACAAACTTCTACAATACACTACTACTATAATTTGACAACAAAATTCTCGTTATAAAGTTCGGAAGAGCACTTCGAAGCGAGGCAACCATTAAGAGTCATAAGTAGCCTGGAAGGGGTCAGTTTTCAGCTGAGAACAAAGGACAGTATCAATAGAAGAATTGCGAACAAGATGAGTTGGAGACTTTCAGATGGAGGGTTGCTCAAGTATATGATTACAATACTGCACTGGATGAGGATAAAATCAGATTAAAGATCAACCAATGTATTTATTTTCTAATCACCAAGGCAAATAATTAAACAATTAATACATTCTGCAACCCCAAGGAACCTCTCTAACCCAAGCAATCTGCACATCAGATCAAGGAGAGCACAATGCTTTACTGAGCATCGTACTGTCATTGACCTGGTGAACTTAGCACTCGTTAAAAGTGCACGCAATTAGTATCATGAAATCCCTGAAGACAAATAGTGAAATCCAATGCTCTCTAAGAGTGCAGGTCCTCCACAATAGAAAACAAAAGCTGCAACTATACTTCCAACATAAACTCAGAATAAAAACATTTACACAGCTTAGGAGTATGTATGAATGGATCAAGTTCCTTGTTTGCACGTTTGATGGCAACATCCTCATTTGGAGCTGGTGGAAACTGAAACAAATACTCAACAATATATGCTTCTTGCAAATAGACAGCTGCAGATATAGCCAGAGCAATACCAAAATATTACAAATGATATGTTGTGGTATTTGCCAGTGAAGTATAATTATGAAGTAATCAGCGAAAGACCATTAACAAGTATTGCAGCTCAACAAACAACATCTAGTAGACTGGTCAATTTCTGTACAGATGAACTACAAAAGTTCATTGAATAAATTAATAACAAAGATATCAACAAGTGCAAGAACAGCACTTCACACTTTAACTACAATCTACATTGAAATAGTAAACTGAGCAATGTAACAATAACATTGAAAAGTGATCGATTTATGATCTGAGGCACTGACAATTGAAACTACAAGCTACATTGTTTCTCAGTTGCTTTGAGCGCACTCTTGTCGTTAAAGTGTCAATGAAAAAGAACAGGAAATGGTTTATCGGTTACATGTTTCTGTAGTTGATAGCAACAAGGGTAAAATAAGAGGTATATGGAACACACTTAGTCGATTCCAGGTCACGACAACCCCACAAATTCACTATAAGGGGAAAACCTGAACAGGTGACACTGAAATAATAAACTGAGAAATGTAAGAATAACATTGAAAAGTGATCGATTTATCATCTGAGGCACTGACAATTCCTTCTCAAAGACTACACAACAGTATTCATGTGAACTTAGAAAGGTCAGGTCAAGGCTGTGTTACGACATCACATCAGAAACCCTGTGAAAAAGTCTTTGAGTTTATAACAAGAACAACCTCATAATGAGTAACTGAAGGTTCATCCAGGATGCCATTGAAATCCATCAGCAGGCGTATCACGTGGAGTAGACATCTGGAAATTCAATCAGTTCATTTGCATCTGCTCAAACTGTCAACTGGCAAGCTAACAGTGCTTCAATAATCTTAGATAAGAATATTTGACCTGGCTGTGGTTTATTGCACCTCAAGATAAATGATTTTAAATCGTCTTACCAATCCATTTGATGATTTGAAGAAGGGTTTAGCATATTTTGTTATACGCTTCATTTTCGAACCTGCAATTTCATTTTGTTTGTTTTCTTGTCCATCACCACGCTGCTGAAAATATAAACAAATGGTGAATAACAAACTCAGTGTGCTATCAGCATATCAGTACTTACAGCAGAAGAGCTACAACTAAACACCTTTAATAGGCAAATTGTGGCAAACAGTTGAGTGGGCTAGTCATCACTTCAACCAATGGCTGCTGAAAAGAAACATCACCAAAAAGCAAACATGAAATAGATCTCAAAAGATATTAACCTTTCAAACATTCAAAAAACCAATAAGGCTAAGACATATTGATGTCAGTTTAATCCATTCATTCAGGAAATTTATATAGCGCCGCTTCAAGGTTACTACTCAGCAGCGCTTCCAACTCAACCCCAACAGAACGATCTTAAGACTACTATAAAACGCATCTCAGTGGACCTAGGCAAAAGACGCAAAAAAGTTTCAATGACGTAACAAAAAAAATTAAACAAAGAACATGCAAAATTTATTGGTTGATGACAGATTAGAAATATGCATCCAACCCATTGTAGAGATAATTAACAACACAAAATCCAATTCAGGGTTTTATATCACTCACCTGAGATTTTAGATTATTTTCCAGTGCAAGGGAGGTGTCCTGGTGCAATTTCTTTAAGACACTCTGATAATGTTGACAAAGTGCCAGACAGAATTCATCACAGCTCACTTCAGACAATGTTGTCTAAAACATAAATTCTGGTGTCAGAATGGCTGTCAGTATGGAATAAACTCCAACTGATTGTTGGCATTGCAACATAACATGGATTTCATGTGAGCAACATTACCAAAATGCAATTACAGACATATTGTTATACGCAGAGATAGCCCAGATAGCTGAAAAGCGCTCAAAAATGAATTTTTTAGATTTGTAAGATGGACACCCATGATCAAACACCATTGTGAGATTCATGTAAGGCACAACATGTCTGATACACAGATATCGCCACATTTTAGAGAAGAAAACAGCGGTTGGTGATGATATGTCCGCTGATCAGATGTCGAATTTTTTTAAATAAGTTATAATTAGACTAAAATGATTGGTGCTGGAGAAGAAGTTGTCAGCCTATAAATAGCTTTATAAGTAGAAGTAGGCATAGCAGAGCAGGAATTATAGGCATCTCAAGTTATGTCGCATTCTAAAAATGGCACAATAACAAGGTCAGTAGCTTTCAGTTGCTTCTACTCTTGATAGTAGCAACTGCAATTAATCTGTATGTCTCAGTTTCACCGTAAAATATTTAGAATCTATCATTTGCTTCAATTCTTTATTTGATAATGGATGATTTCCAAATTGATGCCTTATAAGAGGCATCAAATTCATGATCAGAAATGCACTTCTGCGTTTCTGATCAGTCATAACACAAAACTTATAAGTATACAGAAAATCGTACCGTTGGTGATGTTCCTGGAAGAAAATCTTCATTGAATGACAATTCCATTAGTTCTTTGCTGACATTAGATTGATCACCTGAAGTAAAACACTCAAGATAACGAGAAAGTGCAGCTGGCACAGACATCTATGTATCTTTTAATTCAGTTGGAATTTATCACATGAATACAATATCAAATTATAAACAGTTGTTTCTATTCGGGTATTTATGCCTTCCGATTGTGCTTCTAATCGAATCCAACATGATAAACACCATAGTCAACTAATCAATAATAATGTACAAGATTCAACCAGAAGTCCCAGCTCCAAAAAAAACAGAAGTTTAATCATGATTTAGGATCATTGAATTCTAAATAAGGCACAGAAACCAAATGCACAGGCAAGCAGAATAGAACCTGTGTGTGGAAGTCTACAATCTTCTTGCAACATGTTGCACAAGCATTCACAAAATGGCCCTGGTCAAGCGATTCTAATCTTTGAAGATCAAGTCAATATCAAAGCCAACTGCAGCAAGTGGTGAATACAATTATAAAAGTACAATACAAATAATTTTTCAAAAAATGGAAATCATAAAAAATAAGATCTATTCAAAAACATAAACAAAACAGACTGTGTGCTGACTATGAAGTCAATAAAATACAAACTTCATATAACCTATTCCATTAACGACAAGGCGCATTAATTTCTCAGTCATTATTAGTACACACTTGTCATTGAAGGTTAAACTGTGCCCTCAAACAATATTGTTTAACCAGTCTTTAAACACCTTAAACTTCCCCTTATGCAGATTGTGAATGACTCTTAATTGATTTTCAACTGGTCAATCGTATGACAATATGCAACAGATAAAAACAAAGCAGACTCACAGAATGACGAATGTAAATTTATAAAAGACCCTTTTGTAACAACTCACCATCCTGATCTCGATTGAATACAACGTCTTTGATACCTCCTCGAACACTGCTGCCACAGTCAGAAATCCCATCATTGTTGTTTTCCTCATTCAGCAGGATTCGACAAAGCATCGATTGTGATGCTGCCATCTTTAGTCGTTCGATATCCTGTGTCAGCATTTTGTTATCTGTTTCCATACTCGTCCAACTACGACTCGTAATCATATTGCCAGAATTAAACGTCTGGCCTTTAACAAACAACCAAATACAGACAATAACATCACATCCTTCATTTAATTCAAAGGTATTCTGATACAAGCTTTGTCATTTGAAATTTAAAAAATTAAAGTTCAAAAGAAGACAGTTGATATTAGGTTTCAAACCAACAAAGACCGTGACCACTTGACTTTTGCTACGAGTCATCTACATTCTATAATTTTCAGTCAATCGTATAACACGGAAAAACTAGATGGGAGTAGAATACTATAAAGCAGCATATTGAGGCTTCTATATAAAAAAGATAACTTCATATGAGTCTCTATTAAAATCTGAAATCTATTGAAATCTCTGAAGATGGACCAGTCTGCAAAGACATGATAATTAATTAATCATTGGACAGTGTAAGTTTGATCTGGTAGGCTGAGCGTTTCACGTGAACTTTATGCAACATCGAAATAGAAACTGGGTACAAAAGCAAGAGCAGCAAAGAGATAACCAGTGTATATCAGTAGATGGTAACCCTGTGACTGGAGGTTTTTTGGTGGTGGTCAGGCAAAGCTGGAGCAATATGCTGCATAAATTGTAATTGTAAAGGCAACATTGAAGGGAAAAGTATTGAACTACATGTGCCCAGACATGATAAGAAGAGACAGAAGCTATTGGTCATACCATGAATAATTATTAAAAGTAGCAAACACAAGCCAGTTTAGCCAAGGACTATATTGTTAGACCCAAGCATTGTTCATTTTCTAAAACATTCATTCTATTAGTACTCAAAAGTCTTACTGCTGTGATATAGGTTCATATGAAGTTATCTCTTTTTATTTTTAAACAAATCAATTCAAATTGCAAAACATTGAGTGAAAAAACAGGATTGGCTGACAGTAGAAAAAAAATGTAATTAGATAAGCTGGCATATATCATCAATTCTGATTCCTAAGGTCTTTTGTGAATGGCTACCAATTCTCTCAATATAATTTTTAATTCAGCATCTTACCTTAAAACAAATTTATGCTTGTTAGACAGCTGTCTAAGCATATTTGACAGATCATTAAAAAGTGCTATGCAAAAGTAACAAACTGCCTCTATAATGCTTTCACAAATTATTATTGAAATACAATAAATTAAATTAAATTATACATATGTCTATGCAAACAATTGTTCTATGCTCACTAAATCTCTCCCGCATGATACAACAGAGGCATAGAAAAAGAGAAAGAATAATAACATGGTATTTGTAACATTTAACTTTAATATGAAGATGACTTTAGTATGAAATGCCTTACTAGGTATACTGTTTTCAAAACTGAAATCATCAAAGTTTCCATGGAGACCAGTATTCAGGTCAAATACGTCATCGGTATGGTAATCGTCCATTAGCAGGATATGACTCAGATCCTCTGTCACCTTCTTGTGATCTGCCTCTGTGCTTCTCCAGTGACTTTTGTCACTTAATTCACTTGGATTTGATGCTATGCCTAACAAATAAATCATTTACAACCAACTGTATAATTATATAACACTAATTTGACGTTTAAGCAATCTCTCAACTCTGCAAAACTCCAAAATATTTTAATGCCATATTAGCACAGCTAAAAACGTGGGCAAACTATTAGAATCAGAGGTTCAAATTTCCATGCAATATGGAGCATCTTTTACCCTTTCGCAGTGAATCGAGTGGCGCTATATACGTGCCTCATTTCATTACCTTACATTGATGGGCATGCTCTGATTGAGATTGGTCGTTACAAATGAGACATAAAGTAAAATAAACTGTAACATTAACAGGCAGTCCCAATACTCCCAACCATGAATGATGGAGGAGGGTGACGCAAATGATTATTATTACCGAAATTATTATTATTATTATTACCGAAATTTTTTATACCGCCCTTCTTCCAACATCTTTTGCTCAGAAGTGCATATACACGCCTCGACGGCGCAATTGCAGTTGTGCTGCAGAGCAATGGTGCAAGGACTTGCTCAAGGACCCTACACGGTGACGCCCGGACTAGGCTCGAACCCGCGCGCTCAGCACACACTGAACATTACGGGCTGACTGTTCTAACTGATCGGCCACTGTGCCACACCAATTCTTTTATCACAAAGTGTCATTAAACTGAAACTACAACAAAGTGATCTTTCTGTTGCAAATACCGTCTGGTCAATCAACAATGTTACATATGAATATTATATATTATAAATGGGTGGTGCTTCTGCCACACGTCAATGTGCAAAAAACTTATTTCAGTGCCAAAAGTTTTTTGTGCACATATCTAAAAACGACACAAACCCTACCTCTAACCAACCCTCATGATACTAACCTGAAAAGAATTCTTGCTGACTTAGAAATTCTGCGGCTGCAATCCGGTGCACTAACCCTAACCCTAAATGACCCTCATGAGGCTTAACCCCAACCGAACCTCACGATGCAAATTTATTAAAAAATTAACGAATTGTGAAAGCAGACATATCATCTTCACACAATAAATAGACAGGAATACGAGACAACACAATATGTCATATCAAACACTGCCCTTCTCACATGTGTAGTCAGTGTCAATTTAAGGTAAACAATCTAAAGGCAGAACCTGTACAATAAATAAATGGATAAATCTTTGAAAGATTTGGCCGCAATACCAACGAAAACTTTACTTCTACATCCGAACACTTAAAAAGTTCTGCGAGTGAAGCCATCTGCAAATGTCTCCATCGGTGCATGCGCACTGTTTGAAACGCCTAACTTTTCTAATGTGCTTTATGAGGGTCAGTTAGGGTTAGGTTAGTTATCATGAGGATCGGTTAGGGTCAAGTTGTGAGGGTCGGTTAGAGTCAGGTTAGGCGTCATGATGGCCGTTTAGGGTCAATTTCGTGTTAGACATACGTGAAGAACCTTCGGCCACCAAAGTATTTCAACCTTGGGCTGAGCGGCCGAAGTTTCGGCAGCAATAGCGTCACGCTAAATAAAAACCCCGATATTAAATGTACGGCAAATATTCGATCGCAGAAGCACCACGCTTTATATAAACCACCTCACCATTCACTTGTTTACTATCATTTCCAACTTCAACAATTTCGTCAGCAAATAAAATTTGATCTGAAGCAATAGCGTAGTCATTTTCCTGGCTAAGAATGAAGTCATTATAATTATTCATCGCTTGTGTTGCAGTCAACTTTGGACACTCAATCTCCTCGGCTCCTATGCGCCTCTCATCCATTTCGGCATTTATCAGATTTCATGCCTCACTCATCTATCTTACTGAGGCATAAGACCTCATTGTATTAACAGAATAAACAAAATCCCTTGCAAATCAATTCCATCAGATTTCTGAGCGATAAAATGCCCATTCATGTATTAAAAGTACGCGCACTCAACGTTTTCTCGTCCACAGCTATTGTCCACATGCTCTTTAAATTTGGTGCATAGCAATTCTTATAGCGCCGATTTTAATCAATTTTCGCAAAAAAAACCTGTAAATTCTACTTGCTTTAGGTGATAAGACAGTGATCACATGAAATGGTATTTTATTAACATAATGTAATTTTTCAGTCATTTTCATTGACTTTCAAAGCACTATTGGAATATTAAATGTAATCTGATATGCAGCATAGGCAGATCTCGAGGCGTTTACTCGAGACTACATACAAGAAATGGGAAGACTTATTGTCGTGAAATAAGGAGAAGTTAATTTTCGTAATATTATACCATTAAAAATCTTTCATTTTCTGCAGTTGAGCTATTCTGTTCTATTCTACAGCGTCAACGTGTGCGCCACTAATTTAATTCAATCTATTATTCCGCCTTGAACAACATTATAAACCTATAAATAGTCTGTCAGTTTGTTTGTCAATCAAAAAGGGGAAGTTGCAATGATGGCACTTTTAACTACTGTAGTTTCTGAGTTAGTAGTATTCCTGACACTCAGACCATAAAATGGCCTGCTCCATATAGCCTGCTCTAAAAACTGTAAAATTCTGTAGCGTAAACAGATGTGCATGGCGATCTAATTTGACAGGTGGGGGCACAGTAATTATTAACAGTATGCCTACACACATGTAGGCCTACATACATGTAGGCCTACATACGACCATTGTCAGTAAAATATAAAATAACACGATGGAAAAACAAACGGTCAACTGGACAGTAGGTTGCTGATTAGTTTAGCATTGAGGTGGGAGGCAACTGGGAAAGAAAGATCCACAAGGGAACCGTGCGCCTATGGTTCCGCTAGTAGGGGACACCCTTTCATACTAGTATTGAGGCAGCAGATTGAAGAGATGAGGTAGACAAATGCGAGTAGATATAATATGACTTGACCAGAGGTGTAACAAGGTTTTGAAAAGTGGGGGCATAACGTTAACCCCCACTTTTTGAATCCCCAGAAATTCGAAAAATGAGGGGCACAAATTATCTTAACAAGAGTCATCTTAATAAGCCATTGGAGGAACATAAACAAGAACCGATTTAGAGCGCACATGGAGGGCACTGCATGCATTAAACCTGGGGGAATTTCCCCCCCCCCCCAGTTTTGAAACTGGGAGAGCGGTGCCCTCTGCCCCCCGCTTGTTACACCCCTGAACTTAACTAGTTAACTAAGCCAAGGAAGTGTGACCAGTACACGCACTCATTATGAATTGTTTAACAGGTACATTTTAAGTCTAGCCTTAAACAGACACGAAGACTACAAATTTGTCGTAGTCTATAATGACCGATATGGCATTCCAAGTTGATGTACCAGTACATTTAAGTGAAAATTTGCGCGTATTTGTTCGACAGAAGATGGACTTGTAATTGGAAGAGGATCGTATATTATAAGGGTTTATATATAGTAGAGATGGGAATAAAGTGATAGTCAAAGATTGATGGTAGTTGCAATATTTGTGGAGAGATTTGTACATAGGCCTAAACTCATTCGCATGGAGTAAAGTAATCTGATGCAAATCTAGAATATAATTAAGGTCTAAAACAGGTAAACGGACGAACAGCAGTAGACATAATGGACACCGGCAATAAATCGACTACATAGGCCTATATCAGAGGGGTCAAAGAGCCGGCCCGCGGGCCATTTCTAGCCCGCCGACGATATATTTCTGGCCCGCGTAGCCTTGTCTAAAGACAACACGTAGGCCTACAATGGAGAATAAAAACATAAAAACTTTAAATGGCAAAAATAGACATTTGTCATTTATGGGTTTGTGAGTTTTCTGTGATTTTGTAATTGATAATTGCATCTCAGAATCACGTTCTCGATCAGAGCCTAATTCAACTGCGTGTATAGGTCTACTATTTACGGCCTTCTCTGAGATCTCTACCCCAATTTCCTCAAGCGCCTTAAGCACTCTGGCCACTTGCTGGAAAATATCGCTATTGGCCCAACTCAAAAGGGTTTGACACCCCTGTATATATGCACGCGCACTAGGAGTGAGACTAGTCTTATAAATGGCCACATGTAGCATGATGTAGGCCCATTGTGCGTAGGCCTACACTCTTTAAACACCGATTCTCTAGAGCGCCAATGAAAATCAGCATACACTAGAGGCGGATTTGGTATATAATTTATCTCAGTTTTATACCACTGGACGTCCTCTCCTTTCTTTGGACCATCGTGGCCTTCTGTATAGTAGGCCTACCTCGATCGGTCTAGAACTGGCACAGTTCAGCATCGCGTCTATGCCTCTGCTGGTCCTTCGCTATGGAACAACCTTCCTGCTGCAGTGTGACTCGTGCTGAAATCTGAACTGGTAGCACAACTGTTTATGCTCGATGTCTTAATTAAGACTTCTTTTATCGAGGGGTCTAAATTTGCACTGGTAGCGCCTCTAACAAGGTTGTACTGTGAGCGGCGCATTATAAATTCGTAGATAGAATAGAACAAAATAGACTAGAGTAAGTAGTCTATAATATAAAAACGACCCTAGGGTGAAACTGCCGTTAAGCAAGCAGCTGTTAGGGCTAAACTTGTCTAGAACTTTCAGTAGGGTAAACTGGCAAATAGGATCAGTGTATGGGAAAATAAAATAATTATAGTCCATAGTTTTTATGGACTATAATTATTTTAATTGTCTAAATTTAAAGAGTTGGGTAAAACCGGTCTATTAGATTCCGTCCACATTAGGCTTTCCTGATCAAATCTTGACCAAAATTGATTGATATTTCAGGCTTCCTGATCGGTTGTAGCGCCATCGAGACGTCTGCATCGCAGGACCATGCATGTTCTCGCTCGTCTGTACCTGTTCTTCTACCAGGCCAGACCATGGGTTTAACTTACTTACTCGTCCTTTTGTGCCCTTAATTCTTCTGTTTCTGCAGTCAATCCCACTGAGTCAAGTTTCGTGCAAATTGTATGCATTTCTAAGTAGACGCCTAGGCCACATGCAGTCTGAGACATTTGCCAAAGCAATTAATTTGATAAAAGAGTGTGCAGTGCCTTCCAGTGCTCGGTCTGTTCTATTTGTCGGCTATGGTTGATACATGATACAGCGTAGGCCATTAAGCTACGTTCCAATGCTGCTCTACAATGTATGTTCTACATGTAAGTCTCTAAGCAATCTCGCCCGGGAACTTAAAAACTGCATGAGAAACTGCGTCAAGGGTTCTCTTATCGCTTGGGTTCGCCGCAGCCGCTGTATTAAATATTGGCTTTTAACCTTAGAGACAAAATAACAACGTCGATAAATGGAAAAATTTATATGTCAAGTACTATATGCAGGACAGATACAGGGACTAATGCTGTTATCCTAACGGCTGGCCTCCTTCAAAAATTGCTGGCGGTCCGAGTCTGCTTGGCGCCATCAGATGGAGTCTTTAGCCTCCTTGGCACCCTCGGACAGTGTCTCAAACTCTATTAGTGAATAATGGCTGAAACTGCAAACGCCATAAATTTAGGCTCGGTTTTATTGGCTATTTTGCTGTAAGATTGGTCTTGTAAGACTAGGCTATGTTTAGCTACTCAGTCTCCTCGAGTGATCGAAGTTTTGTCTCAGCTTCACGAGAACTTGTAGCCTACAATGTAAGCTTGCGTTTTATATTTTCAACCAATAACGCACGTGTTAGTCTTTCAGACCTTTGTTGGGTTTAGTCGCTGTTCTGCGGTTTATAACTGTAGGCCTAAACGTACGCTTTGTTTTGTACATAATGTGTGGGGCCTACAACTCAAAGTAGGAAGTATGGACAATAACCTGAAACGAAATAACGCCATTAACTGAAACCTTTTAGTAGGCCCTAATTGTCCATATTCCTATACTAATAACAAATAATGTATACATGCATATCTAAGTATATACATACGAATGTTTAATGAATAGATGTATATGCATATATACAATATGAATGTATTATGAAACACACATCCCGAGGCCTATCGTATCCATGCAGCGTTTCGTTCTGTTTCGATATTGTAGGCCTATGCATGCAGTGTAACCAATCTGGACGTCACCTACGCCGAACTCTGCATCAAGTTAATTCCCACTAGAAACCACAGGCTGTATGTCTATGTGAGACCAGAACAATGGGAGGCTTCGTCGTTTACTCCGACAACACTGGTCTCGTAATTTGCCTGGCAGCATTACTCACTGCATCAGTTTTAACAGGTAACGTAAACATCTCCTTAAAACATTCTGATCGTGCGCGTTTCATTAACTTAAAGTTAACCAGAAGTAGAACTACCATCCTCAATGTTAATGCAGTACAAAGTAGACCTATTAATCGTCTTTACTGAAACAAATAGATTTGGCCGTGACTGGCAAGCGTTCAATGAAGAATGACTTATAGACACTGAACTAAGGACTGAAAATTAAGCGTGACCCAAATAAGAAATACGAAACGCGGTGCAAACTGTGCGACGCATAGCTCGTTAATACAATTTACACCTAAACTGGTCTTATTGCTAAAAAATCCAAATAGGTAAAACCAGTTATAGGCAAAGAGAAACGCGAGAATAGGCTTACTTGCTCTTTTTTAAAAAGCAGGTTCAAGATGAGTTTGATGGTAAAGTTGCAAAGTCTAAATTTTATGGTTGCCAACCTAGAAGCAACCCATTTAGACAACATGCCTCATCCTTATTTACAAGTAATTGTTCTGATTTAAGTTTTTCTGTTATTATACGTATACAGTTGACCCTTACGCCTGTACGTCGAAGAAGGCAACAGCAAAACCTAATGAGCTCGAGCTCAACTGCAACAAGGACCTAGTTGTGACCGGTTTTGTTCGTGGAGGTCACGTCCAACAGCTTCCGTCGCCGAAGAAGCCGAAGCAGCCGACCGCAACAGAACCAGACGAATGCCCGGTGCCCGATAACAAGACGGCCTGCTGGGCAAAACCCATCAATGGACACCTTTTGAGCGTCATACAGGAATGTTTTTGGAAGAAGTCAATCTGTAAGATTCCCGTCAACGGTCAAATGCTTGGCTACCCGTGCTTCGCACAACCGGCAACTTATATTTTCGCCGAGCAATTCAAATGCATAAAAAGTAAGCATAGTCTACCTCTTTCATTGAGAAGACTTACTTCTGCCACATTGTTTTACAGCAGTAATGTTGTTAGGATGCCGTCTATAAATGACGTAACTCAACTTTGGACGTGACGTCATTTATGGACGACCCTAACGCCATGTCTTACATCACTTGTAGTTGTGATTAATATTTAATACGGCGCCACTTGCGGAAACTAATTAAAGGTTACAGGTGATATCAGCAAGAAGATAATTGTACCAGTACGAAACTAATAATTTAACCACAATATATATAGTATACTATATTACTAGGCCTACTACTATTTCTCCGTTAATTTCAGTTCAGATAGTCAATTTCTTACATTAACCATTTTCGTTTAATTTCAAACTGACAAACCGCAGTATGATAACGAGTACAGTACGAACGAGTGATGACAAGTTATTTATACTGGAGTCGAATTTAACTATCGGCAGCAGTGCAACGCACCCATTAGTCATACACAATAATTTAACCAAAGATGCTGCCTAGCAAAAGGACTCGTCAACCTAACAGGAGATGAGGGTATACCGAACTCGGTTTCTCAACGTGTTATCCATTACGCTACGACGTCCCCCTCCCAATGAACTATTAACATCTTTTACACTGGCGATAACGCACCTTAATTGGAGTTGAAAAGAGTCAGCCACATGGCAATATATTGCACCATGATTTAGTTAGCCTACTTAGCATTATATTACAGCCTGTCATAAGAAAATTAAGCTGTCTTAGTAACATGCAGGGGTAGAGAGTGGTAAAATGCCCCTCCCCATCCTGTCTCTCCTTGGCTATATAATGAACTGTTCTACTATCCGTAAAGTTTGTCTTCTAACCCCATTTACGTCGGTATTTGCTATTTTGACTAATCTAAGGTTTTCTTCATTATTATAGGCCTAAATATAAACGCTTTTTGAGTATTTTCTAATAAAGGTGCGCTGGCAGTTGTGCTTAGTTGTTTTTGCTCTAGGCCTACGTCAGTCAGACACAACGCTACATCATATAAATTTCAAGTACAATGTATAAAGAGTTATTATGCGTGGTGAATCGGGCCTTTGTATTACACTGGCGTGTGATAAAGGTCAACTTGTAGTGTAGTACCAAGCTGGGTAAATTGCCCCTTTTCAAACATCTTTTTTATTTTATTGTATTTTATGTCACACTCTATTTTTAATTGTAGAAAGCAGTTACTAATACTTTATTTGCGGAATTGAGTATACTAGTTCTTTCCATAATCTGATGATTAAAATTCTGTCATTCAAGTTTTAAATTTGCCAATAACCTTTAAAGGCGGCGTTTTGCCACCTCTATCCAAATTGAGAAAAAAATGTTAATTATATTAGGTCTGCTATACCTATTATAAGTCTTAAATTTGCCAAAAAACCTTGAAGGGTTTGTTTTGCAACCCTCTACCCTATAGACATAATTATGTTTCTCAATGTCTCTTATAGAGCAGTACAATCCCAAAAATGTAAGTGATGCTCATGGGGGCGTTTTGCCTCAATTGCGGGGCAAAACGCCCCTTTCAAGCATCTTGTATTTTATTTTATGCCATACGCTTTTTTAATTGTAGAAAGCACACTTATACTTTATTTGCGATATTCAGTTCTAGTCCTTGCTATTAATTGATCATTTAAATACGGTTATTCAAGTCTTAAATTTGCCAATAACCCTTAAAGGGGGCGTTTTGCCCCTCTCTACCCTTAAGCTCTTGAGTCTCTCTAAGAATTTGCAATGTAATACGTTCTTGTATTTCTATACAAAGTTCACCTTCCTTCGTAATAAATGACTACTTTTTTCTCTATTAAGATCATTGTAATAATGTTAGGTTCTCTACAATTTCTAGAGTCACGAATTGTTCATCTCTGTTCAAATCCTGACAAGGAGGAGCCGCAGCTGTCAGTGAAGCCCTCCGATGGAGAGACCTTCATCCTGACCAAGGATTATCCGAAACTAATCGCTGCTAACCTCACCTGCAGTCTCACCATTAATACGGAAGCCATGGGTTTGCGGTTTGAATCAATCTACATGCACATGCATCCAAAGAGAAGAGGGCAGCAGACGTGCGATGTCGATTATCTTGATATAAGACCAGCTGCACCGGTCGTCGGTTCCACGGATGGCGTCCGATTCTGTGGTAGAGAGGAAATCGCCTACACTTCGTCTGTTGCATCGAGGGTTCAATTCGTATCAGGACAAGGTAGAAAGCACTATGGTGGATTTGTCGTCAGGGTGACTGGTCAGTACATCACTCCTGCAATTAATAATTTTGTGATGGTGCTCATAATTGTTATGTATAAACATTGTACGCTATGTAGAGCACAATTCGCAGTTTAGGAATGCGTGTTTACGCAAACTGGTCTTTGTCAGTGTAATTACTAATTAGCCTACAACAATTTATAATTATGGCATCGTCAATAGAGATCTGCGTCTAGGGTGATTCTACTGTCAAATGCCTGCAGCATTTAAGCACAAGTAAATTTTAACTGTGTTAAAGCATGCATAAAGGTAATTGACTTCCTTAAAAAAATGCAAGAAGAGTGTTCCAGACACGTGGACCAGAAACCGTCCGAAAGGCTTGATCGTCCGTTTTAGTGCTAGTTAATGGCACGAATACCTAATAGCAGTCTTCTGTAATGATGTACGTGAGAAGGCGTGCGCACAGTTCAGGCTTATTTACAGACCAGTATGCAGTTGTTGAATTCTATACGCTTTCACCACTACTAACTTAAGCCACTGAAGCTGATCCTGCATCCTGTATTGCTATGTGGTCAAACCGTTTTAATAAAACAATTTTTATTGCATGACCAGACAAGAATGATGCCATGCAAGAACACGGAGACGCATGATAATCAACGTAGCCTATCTAGTAGGCCTATATACAGTTGTATGCATGTGTCTCACATCAATATGTTGCGGTCTCTTATACGTAGGCTCACGGAAAGAATCCCCTGCACATTGAAAAAGTTTATCACCAGGCTCTTATATAGTATAAAATATAATATTCAAGGTACGACTACGAGCTGTCTTATATAGTATAAAATATAATATTCAAGGTACGACTACGAGCTGATGAATTCTGTTATAACTTAGCCAATTGCGGATTAGATCTATCCAATTAGCCATAAAGATATATGGCAAAGCGGTGAAGTATATAGGCCTATGTTCATATGCCTCCACTTCATCAACGCTCGTGAGTTGTGAGGAGCAATTAAAAAGCGCATTTATAGTAGGGTGAATGTAAATCGTAATCTCTAGACTTCTAAAGCGCCACTGGAAAGCCAATCGCAGTGCACCAGCGAGTAAATGTAAAGTGATGATGAGAAGAAGAAATGACATATGGCAGCCTAATTGACTTCTTCGTTTCACGAAATGATTTATCTTCATATAAAAGGATTCAATAAAGTCGTCTTTGAGAAATATTGATATCTTGTCTTGACAGACGCGCGCATGAACTTCTTTTGACTTTGATCATTGTAGCTTTGCCTGCCACCGATTCGCAACAGGAAAAGAAAGCGCCAGAGGAAGCGATTAACTCATCGGCTAAGAATTCCGCTGCAGGTAGGCCTACTGACCTTTTCAGTCCTATTTACTTCGTTGTAACGCTGACAAACATTTGCCTATTCTGGCCAGTTTTCATGATCTACCGCAACTGCAGCTGAAAAGCTATGTTTATTCAATTACCTTTAAACCTAGGTCTTTTTTCTCCACGTGGTTATATTTTTAGAAAGGCACCAACTGAAGATCTTATGTCATAGATCGCTGCTCTAGACTTATAGGCCCTACATCAATTATAATACAATCCTACAAATTAACGGTTTCACTACTTAGCCTATATAGATTTACTAAATATAAGTAGGCCTATACGATAATGCTGACTGTATGTGGCATCGATCAATCTAAAATATACCCTACAGTCACCACTGCAGAACTATATATATATATATATATATATATATATATATATATATATATTCACTGCATTTAGCAGTGAACTGAATGAAGCTATATAGGCCCTAGATGTCTATCATGCGTTGGCGTTCGTCTAGGAGCCTGGACCACTTATTCAGTTAAAATTTAACACCTTACGACTGGCAGCCTGTGATAAAAAAACGGAATTGAAAGCATGCAGGATAGTACTTATAAAAAGTGGACTGGCGCTCTAGAACTTCATCGAATTTGTGACCTAACTTCGGTGCACCACCCACTCTATCGGATGCACAAGTATACGCTAATCTGCGCCATGCAGCCACTGCTTAGCAATGCATGTTTGCTAACTCTCGAAAAACACATGCAAGCTTATTCTTATTTCCTGACAAATATCGCCACGCGGCAAAAAACCAGTGATACTTTGTATATACCTAAGAGTAAATTGGTATGCGTTATATTTATTATTTACGACGATTTTCGTTAAATTTGTTTGCTAATTAGGCCCATTATAACCCTACATAGGCCTAGTTCTTGTCCGAAATGGCGATTTATTGATAGGTCTAATGCAAAAATAAATGTATTAACGGAAAAGAGGAATAAAATTAAAACTGGAAGAAACGAATTATGCTTAATTTATTATACTTACTTAATATTCTTTACATTTCACTAGCACTGACTTTTTTTAATTTCAGCAAGGCCCGGTAAGAACAAAATGGCCAACGAAGCACGATCAAAGAACGGCACAAAGCCATAATCATAGATCAAGCCTACTTATATTCATGGCAACATTCGTGGTTTTCGTATATTTTTGATAATAGTTAACAATGCCTCTGTCACTTTATATTGCTATCATATCCTCTGTAATGCATACTTAGCCTATACCATATGCCCATCCTTTAAGTTTAAGATTTACACTAGCCACGATTTCTAGGAATTTATGCTCTTTAGTATGCATGTAGGCCTATCCTTAAGTCGTTGGTAGGATATATGTAGATCCAAGGACCAATAATATATATATATATAAGATGTTGGAAGAAGGACGATATCAAATTTCAAGAATTTCGAATATCACTTCTAACCCCACACTCGTCCGATTCGTAATCACGTTTTAAATAACACGAGTAGGCCTAGGCCTACAATTTTTCGTATCAATTATAGAAATGCATTCGCATTGACCTACATAAGGCCTATGCTCTATAACATCTTACCCCGCATTAACAATAGGCCTATAACCATTGCTAAACTATATACGCCTCCCAATCCTGATGGGGTCTGACCCTAGGCTCTGATAAAGAGCGCCTGGAAATAATCTTAAGAACGGCTAAACGCCTAGGTTACTTAGAACAATCCTTCCCAACAATCTCTGAACTTGCAAACATAGCGGATGCCAAACTCCTTTTTTCCATTTTACACCACCCAAAGCATGTTTTTCACCAACTCCTACCTCCACTCCGTCAGCACTACAATCACCAATTAAGACCTAGAGTCATAGAGCACACAACCATGTTCCCCCACCCAGACAACTTTCAATTTATCCCCAGATCATAACACAAAAACATTTACTAGTTTGTTATTAATTCTATTTTCTACTATTGTTCAATGTCCCTCATGTAAGCATTTCTGCGTTATAAATTGTCAGATTGCGATATTTCTAAATAAACGAATATCTCATCATCATCTATAGATTTTCAATCATGAACCTTCAACGCATAACGCTTGTACGTCACGGTGACGTTGTGACGTCACGAATGACGTCGAAATCGATGTTTTAAACGCGTAGAACCACGACCACCTTAATGATAGAACTATATTATAAGAGAAAATGCTATACCCAATTAAGGTTGCGCATGCCGAAATGCGGCCCGATTTTCGACTTATAATATAACTATATTGTTAAGGTGGCCGTGGTTATACACATTTTAAACATCGATTTCGAAGCGTCAATGATTGTGCATATTGTCATTTGGCTTTAACTACAGAGACTAAATTGGCTGCAAGTATTGGCAGCCAGTTAAATAACACGAGTAGGGCTAGGCCTACAATGTTTCGTACCAATTATGGAAATCCATTCGCATTGGCCTACATAGGGCCTATGCTTCTGTATACTCCATACCCAATTCCTTCTGGGAATTGGGTATGGAGTCTATGGACGTAGACAAAGACTGTGTCTTAATTAAAGACATGACAAAAAATCCTGACATCAGGTTTTGAAGCAGAAATTTATTCAATCGTGTATGTCATTAGTCTTATTGACATTCTGCTAATATTGTATTGTATTGTATTAATACATTTATAGAGTGTCTCTATTGGGGTGAACCGTTCAGAGGCGCTTCCAGTGGGTAAGACATAAGAGAAGAAATAGATTTCGAACATTTTGCTGAAATATCGGGGTGGGTTAGTTAAGTCGTCACGGAGTGTCTAAATGATTTGTCAAGAAACTGAGAAGTGCTTTCAGCGAAAGCACACTGCACTTGGAGATAAACTACCAAAGGCCAAGCATTTTGCAGAAGGTCCTGAAAGCTATGCCATAGTTTAATGATAGCTAAAAGTCGCTTAATTATTGATCGTTAATAGCAAAACTAGTAAGTCTAGTTTCTTAAGTAACACATGCATAACACACTGGACAGTCAAACTAAAACTTGCAGGAATGCAGATTCAAAACTCCACCACGACAAAAAGATATGTAACTAATTCGATTTGAAAAGGCCTCTTACCCATATTCTTCCATAATATAGACACATCAAATGTATTGATGATGAAAAGACAAAGTGGAAAGCTT